>PVIA01012816.1:0-35733 GCA_004024845.1 Tonatia bakeri
TATGAGGTCAAACCCTTATATAGAGGTCTATGTTATACATATATAATGTGTATGGCTATGTGTGTCTAGCTCCTTACTTTATCACGAATTTTATTCCATCAGCAGTTCCATCTCTCTAATAGTCGTGAATGTTCTTCAGACGTTCTTTGGTCTAATTGATCATTCCTGTCAGCTTTTAAGCATGCACAAATATCCCTGACCCCAAATTCTCCTTAATATGACTATAATTATAAGGAGTTAAGCCCTATGTACAAGATCGAGCCTGGAACTGGATGTAGTAAAAAATCATGTCTGTTTAGAGAGACTACGGGTGATTCATTAATTGATTTAGAATCTACTTAACATTCTAAATACTATTCTAAATACTTTATAGCTAACATATGATACTTTTATAAAGTATTGTTTTTGTAGAAGTATGATTTCTCCTAATACATCTGGCCAGTCCAGTTAAGAAGGTGCCCAGTCTCTGAGAATGGCAAGGTTTAAGCTGTTTTGCCATCTTAGCGCTCCCTCTGCTGGCAAAATGTCAGTACAACAGTCAAAAATACAGTCTGAAAGTTATAAAAAAACACCATTCAGTATTTATCAATCACTTTGCAGTTTATAAGATTTTACTTCCATTATTATATTAGTTAACATGTTAAAATGGGACTATCCATGTTTCCATTTGAGTTGATGTGTGATAGATATGTCACTAGTCACATGTGACTCCTGAGTACTTGCAACATCCCTAGTATCAATGGGCAGGCCTGTAAGTGTAAAACATACACCATATTTCAAAAGTTATTATGGGAAAAGGAGCTTAAAATAATAATGACTAATTATTACACCTTTTACTTGTCGATAATATTTTTGGCATATTGAGTTAAATAAAATATGAAAATCTCACCAATTTATATATTTTGTATTTTGAAATTATTTTAATTTAGAAATAGAAAACACCTGGGAAGATGATTTTATTTATTTATTTTTAGAGAAAGAGGAAGGGAGGGAGAAAGAGAGGGAGAGAAACATCAATGTGTGGTTGCCTCTTGTGCATACACTACTGGGGACTTGGTCCGAAACCCAGGCATGTGCCCTGATTGGGAATCAAACTGGCGATTCTTTGGTTCACAGGTTGGCACTCAATCTGCTGAGCCACACCAGCTTGGGCATTTCTCATTTTTTTTGTATGGTTACTAAAATATTTAAGATTACATGTCTTGCTTCCATTGTATTTCCACTTTACAACATGTCTTGGATGCTATATTCTAAACTTATAGTATCATGCATAAATATCAAAGTAGTGGCTAAAAATGGCTAGATGACTCCTGAAATCTTCCCTATATTTAGGACATGGGAAGACTGGGAAAATAAAGATGGGAGAAGGATTGGCTGCATTTTTAATCAGTTTTGGAGAGTTGTTGATATCTTGAGTACCAAGAACAGACAGCTCCCCTGCCCAGACAGAGGGGAGGGTAGGAAGCACATATGCCCACACCAAGCCTATGAAGGGCATCCTGGCACCCTGGTCCTGAGAGAGCTTGCCTGAGTGAGCTTGCCTAGAGGCAGCCCGGGGCCTATGGAAAAAGAATGAGAGGTCTGTGATTAGGAAGTCACTGCACTTCAGGACTTTGTCAGAGTAAAGAATGGCTCTTTCCTCAGGCTAGGTGCAGCCTACCTGTGTCAAAGTCACAGTTGTTCAAGAGTTCTGTGAGGGCCCCCTGGAGGGGTTGACAGGGTGACAGCAGATGAAATTGGAGGTGAACTACTGAATGCTGGGAATTACAAAAGACTCTATGGATTCAATTGCAGTGACCCACTGTGATAGGGGGAGTCAGGGCACAGGGGCACAGACACATCATGTGACATTCAGTGCCCTTGAGAATTGGCCAACTTTACCCAACTCCCTGCTTTAACTAAATCTGCAGATACTTCTTTCACAAATCTCTGTACCTAAATGTGTGGCACTCATCAGAAGCCTCATTTCTGCAAACAGAATCTACAAACAACTGGTAGATTAAAAGCACACCTGCTGTTTCCAGGTGGCTTTCTCTGACCCTTATGTTAGATCCTCCCTAATATTCATTAATTCATTCATCAGACCTTGAGTAAAACTCTTGTTGAAATAACATTGCAGGTCCCAGATGGAGGTGCTCCTGCTCAGAGTGCCATGTCATCAAGGGGAAACTTAGATAACTTTTGTATCCCTGCAAATGCTCTCCTTGACCAGACACACAGTAAATCCAGTCAGCCAATCCCCGAATACCCCGTCCACACGGGGCCCTGTACTTCATTCCTTCTTTCCACTCCAAACAAGTTTGACCATGTGGCCCCAGCCAATCAGATACTTTCTATTTTTCTCTTCCTTGTTCTTTATTCTTTATCCTACATAAGACTCCTATCTTCTGCCCCATTTTGAAGTTCTTCAAAAAATAGACCGTTGCATGAAGTGTTCAAGGGTATCCCCTATTTGTCTTTTTAAACTGTTTTTGAACACTGCATAGTAACTGGGGATCCCAAGAATGTCAGGGTTGGAGAGGACTTTAGGAGTCCTCTTTTCTTTCCACCCACCTGTTTACTCAACACAGAAACTTCCACACTGAGCTCCAGGGTGTTAGGCACTATGCCAGGCAATGAGAGTAAGATTTAGTCTCAGCCAAAGTTGCATTTGGTTAAATATCACCATTCCCCTGGGTAGCCCACACCACTGAGAAAATCCTCTTATTAGATTTTGTTCACATCTATGCATGGAATTATGAAAGGGCATGCCCGTTTGAAGAAAGTGAGTTTGAAGAGTTTGGAGCTCGGTGCGGTGGAAAACTTGCTACTTCCCGAGGCAGCTCAACCTAAATAGTTTTGCTGTTAGTTCATTTGCCACTAATTTTGCCACTAAATAGTTTTGCTGTTAGTTCATTTGCCGCTTTGTCAAAATCATCCTGGTGATGTTTTCACACTTACGAAATGTTTCTTTTCCTCTAGTAATGTTAAAGTTTTATAATGTATTGATTGATTTTTTAGAGGAAGGGAGAAATGAAGAGACAGAAACATCGATTTGCTGTTCCACTTATTTATACATTCACTGGTTAATTCTTGTATGTGTCCTCACTAGGGGTCCACCCGCAACCTTAGTGTATCGGGATAATGCTCCAATCATCTGATCTGCCCAACTAGGGCTCTAGTAATATTTTCAATTAACGTTTGCCTTTTTAGACATTTATCACAGCTTTCTTGTTTCCATGGAACATCTTTTTTTTTATTCTTTTACTTTTAACATTTCTGTATCATATATTTTAAGTATTTCTTTTATAAGCAGACTATCATTGGGTTTTATCACACTGACAACCCTGTGTCTTCCAACTGGAGCATTTCACCCACAAACATGTAATATCACTACTGAAAATAATTAGGTTTGAATTTATCATCCAACTCCTGGCTTTCTCTTTGTTCCCCCTTATCTATGTTCCTGTCAGCTTGACTATATTTTCCTTTTCTATTACCCTATTACCAATGTATTTTTATTTACATCAGTTTCCTATTCTTTTTGTCATTACAATGACTACAGTGAGCCAGCCTCCTTGACACATCAAAGTCAGGTGGAAATTGGTATTTTTATCTCTCTCAAGGCATTGCAGGGACTATTCCTAGCTATTCGGTGTGTTCTTGGACCAGCACCATAAAAACCTCACGGGAGCTTGTTAAAAATGCAAAACTTCCAGTCCCACCCCAGACCTTTTGATCAAAATCTACAATTTAACGAGAGTCCCAGATGATTCATATTTTAAAAGTTTGAGAAATACTTCTTTATAGAACTTTATTTACTCTTTCATAATATACATTTAACATTTTATACATTTCATTTATTTTCATGTAGATTTAACACATAAATACCTTATAGTTTTTAGGCAATACTTATTTACATTTACCAATAAATATATAATTTTCATATATATACACACATTCCTTTCTGAATTTGACCCTTCATCCAAGATCACTGTCCTTTTGCCTGAGGAACATATATATGTTTACTCTAGTGTGGGCTTGCCACAGTTTTGGTTTGAATTTTTTCCTTGTCATTTTAAAACTTTCCTATGGACACTTTCAAACACGAGTCAAATTTTTTTTGAGAGAATAGTTATTATAATAAGCATGAATTACCTGTCTCCAATTATTGACATGTGGCTAACTTTTTTTATTTTTATACCTTATTCATTTCCTACTGCCTGACATTTATGTCATTTCATCTATAAATATTTCAGGGTATATCTTTGAAATGTAGGGAGCTTTTGTTTAAAACTCAACCCCAATATCATGATCATATCTAAAAAATTAACAGTTAAGTCCTTCACTGTTAACTTAAAACTCAACAGGGCAGGAAATTGTTCAGACATTCTGCCCACCCTTGTCCCGCCCCCTGGCCAGCCTGGTGCGTGCAAGCGCGAGCGTGTGTGTGTGTGTGTGTGTGTGTGTGTGTGTGTGTGTGTTCCCAGTGTGGTGCCCTGTTCTTGGTTCCAGAAGAAAGAGCGTCGAACTTATTTGCATGTAACTGTGTAAGTCTGTTCTAACCAGACTCGGGAGCTGCCTGAAGAAGTGACCATCTCTGTTTTGCCTGCCTTAAAACTCAATGAGGACAGAAAACCAGAGGACATCACTTGAAACCACTGCAAAGTAGGTGAATTATTGGAAGACACCTGAGGCAAGAGATTACAGTGGAGATATACAACAGACAGCCCAAGTCTTACCTGAAAAATCTGTGGAGTTTCTTTGTCAAAATGGAGCAACCCAAAGCATTCATATTTATGGGGAAATTTCAAAAGTCACGCACATGCCTTGGGCAACATGCATACTCAGAAAATACCTCAGAACTTAATTAAGCTTTGACGTTGGGTGGACCCTAGGCTCAGGAAAAGTCTGGCTAAGTGTTAATAAGGGCTTTATAACACAATCTGCAGAGAAAATAAATTAACGTACACACTACATTAATGAATGAAACACAAACACACACAGAATCATTTCAATTGACACAGAAACAGTATTTAACAAAATCCAATGCCCTTTCATGATAAAAACACTCGGAAATCTAGAATACAAGGAAACTCCCATGATGAGATAAAAAGGGATCTATGAAAATCCCACAGCTAACATTTTACTCAAGCCAAGGATGCCCACTTTTATTGCTATTATTAAACATTTTACTGGAATTCTAGCCAGAGACATTAGACATAAAAAAGAAATAAAGGTATCCAAATTTGCAAGAAAGAAGTAAAACTATTTCTGTTTTCCTATGATATGAGCATGTATACTGAAAATCCCACTGAAACCACCTGACAGCTACTAGAGTTAGTAAATGAAGTAGCCAAAACTGTGGGTTACAAGATCAACACATATAAATCAATTTGTCTTCAGAAGATCCACCCTAAAAGAATAGCTAAAGAAAGTCTCTGGACAGAAAAGATGTGATGAAAGAAGAAATTTTGGAATATCAAAAAGGAAGAAAGGACAATTGAAAGAGTGAAACTGTGGATAGGCATGATTCCCTTCTGTCGAGTTTCCTGAAGAGTTCATGGCTGAAGCAATGAAATATAATGCTGTTGAGGAGACCCAAAATACATGTGCAGGAAATACTTATGACAATTACAAATGCAGAGAGGGATGTAAGGGAGGCCGGGCTTCTACCTGAATTGGCAAAACAGCACTTGCAGGCTGTGTAAGTTATGTGCATTCAATCAAATACCTACAGCAGCCACTGAAAACAGACTAAAGAATTCACTCAAAAGTCATAATAAAATAATCAACATGAAATAATGAAAATTGTTCAAGAAAATAATAAGTGGGAAGCAAAAAATAAAATGTAAACTGGCCAACTTAAGTTCGTACAGAGAATGAATTATATTAACTGTAAATACTCTAATTATACCAATTATAAAGTAAATATGGTGGAATGTATATTTAAAATATGTAACTGCATACTTTCTACTAAGATTCACTCCAAATATAACAATAAGGCAGGTTGAAATTAAGAAGGTAGAAAAAGCTACATCATGCAAACTTTAATCAAAAGTAGGCAGAAGTGGCTATATCAGCATCAGATAGCGTACATTCCAAAGCAAAGAAAACTATAAGAGACAGAGAAGCACATTCTAATATAATGATAAAACGGTCACACCACCAAGAAGACACAGTACTCCTAAACGTGTAAGTATCAAACAAAAGAGTTGCAAAATATGCAAAACAAAAATTAACAGAACTAAAAAAAGAGACACATTTACAATCATAGTTGAAGACTTTAACACCTGTCTGGGGAATCCATAGAACTAGACAGGTCAGTACATAGAAGAACTTAATAATGTCATCAGTCAACAAGATCTAGTCAACATTCCTAAAACACGCCACCCAATGCACATAAAGTACAAAAAATGCACATACTAGATAAACGACATGCAGGGAAATAAAACAGATCTCGACATTTAACAGAATTGAAGCCACGCTGAGTGTGCTCTCTAACCACAACAGAATCAAACTAGCAATTAAAAGCAGATATCGGGAAAACCTCCCAAAATTTAGAAACTACACAGAACACTTCTAAATTATCCATGGATCAAAGAGTAAATCTCAAGAGAGATTTTAAAAAATACATCATTCTGAACAAAAATGAAAACACCACACATCAAAATGTGTGAGCCAGTCAAAGTAGTACTATTTAACTTAAAGAAACAGAGAAATTTATATCATTAAGTGCTTACAATGGAAAAGAGGAAAAAGTCTTAAAACACCACACATCAAAATGTGTGAGCCAGTCAAAGCAGTACTATTTAACTTAATAAAACAGAGAAATTTATATCATTAAGTGCTTACAATGGAAAAGAGGAAAAAGTCTTAAAATACCACACATCAAAATGTGTGAGCCAGTCAAAGCAGTACTATTTAACTTAACAAAACAGAGAAATTTATATCATTAAGTGCTTACAATGGAAAAGAGGAAAAAGTCTTAAGTCAATAATTGAAGATCTTATCTCCAGAATCTAGAAAGGAGACCAAAACAAACCCCAAACAAGCAGAAGGAAATAATAAAAAGCAGAAATAAATGAAAGTGAAAACAGAGAAATAGAAAAATATCAATAAAACTAAAAGATGATTTCTTAAAAAGGTTAATAAAATAGATAGGCCTCTAACATGACTAGCAAAAACAACAACAACAAAATAATAGAGAAAGTACAAATTACCAGTATTAGGCATAAAAAAAGGAGACATCACTACAAACCCAGCAGATATCAAAGAGATAGGGAATACAATGAACATTTCCACACACCTAAACCTGACACCTTGAATAAAATGGTCCAATTCCCTGAAAAACACGAACTCAATAGGAAATACATAATTTGAATAGCACTGTAACTATTTAAAAAAACTGAATTTTTAAAAAACTCCCCAAAAGAAATCTCCAGGCACAGATGATTTCACTGGAAAATTCTTTATAAAAACCTTTATTTAAAAAGAACACCAATTCTACATAATCTCATTCACAAAATAGGAAAATTCTTTATTTTTAGCATTGCCCTAATACAAAATTTAATGAAAGGCAGTACAAAAAATACAGATTAATATTGCTCACAAATATAAATACAAAATCCTTAACAAAACATTACAAAATAGAATTCAACAATACTATATAAAAAAGAAGTACACCTCTCAACCCAGTGAGCTCTATACCAGGGATGCAAGCCTGGCTCCGAATTCAAAAATCAATGTAATCTGCACTATGAAGAGGCTAAACACACGCACACACACACACACACATTTGACAAAATTCAACACATATTCGTGATAAAAACTCTCAGAAAACAAGCGGTGAAAGAAATCCCTCAACTTGATAGAGAGCATCATAAAAAGACAAATAGCTAACATTATTCTAAAATGTCAAAAGCAAATAAATGCTTGTCCATAAGATTGGAATCAAGGCAAGGATATCCGCTCTCACTTCTTTCATTGATCACAGTGCTAGAAATTCGAGCCAGTACAATAAGGAAATGAAAGGCATACAAATAAGAAGGGAGATAGTAAAACTGTCCGTTTTAAAGATGACACGACTGTCTATGTAGAAAAACCAATCAACCTATACAAAACCAGAATGATTGAGTTCAGGAAGACCACAGGATACAAGATAAATGTACCCAAATCAATTTATTTTTGTGGTTTAGCAAGACATGAGGACACAAAATACCATTTACAATCACACAAAAATTAAATACTTCGAAGTACACCTAACAAAACATGTACTGAGTGCAAATGCTAAAAACTACAAAACACTGGTGAAAGATTTAAATAAATGGGGACATAGCATTAGTTTTCTCTTTTGGAAGACTCAACACAATAAAAACGTCAATTTTCCTCAAATTGATACAGAGGTTTCATATAATTCCTTTCAAAATCCCAGCAATATTTCTTGTAGATGTGTACAAAATTAGTCTAAAATTTATATTCTAAGACAAAAGAACTAGAATAGCTAAAACAATTTTGAAAAATACAGTTAAGAAATCAGTTTACCCAATTTTCAGACTTACTGTCTGTCTGCAGTAATGAAGGCTGTGGCACTGGGGGAGGGAGAAGCAGACCGATGGGAACACTGGAGAATTCAGACCCACACAGCATATGTTCAGCAAGGTATAAAAGCAATTTAATGGAGCAAACACGGCCTTTTCAAAAAGTGTTGCTGGAGCAATTGGACATACAGGTAACAACAACAAAACCCAAACCCAAACCTAAAAAACTGGACCTAATGCCTACCCTTTACATAAAAATTAACTCAAAGTAGATCAAGGACTTCAATGCAAAACTTAAAAACAACAAAACTTTTAGGAAAAAATATACAGAAGAAAATATTCATGATGAAGCTAGACAAAGATGTTTTAAGACTTGAGCCATTTTGCATGATCCATAAAAGGGAAAATTGATATACACCCTTTGGTACTCACCACTCCAGGCCAGAGAAGCCCATCGTCATTTATACGTACAGCTTTAAAGCCCAAGTTAGATATGCCGCAGACATATATCCTCACACACACACACACACACACACACACACTCACACTCACGTCCCCGGTTGTGCTGGGAGAACTCCCAGGGTCTGGTGTGAGGTTTGGGGGCATCAGCGTGGCAGTCAGCAGGAAAGTCTTCCTCCGTCAGGCGGGCACTGACAGCGCTGTTTGTAAGGAAAGTAATGGCGCCCAGTAATCTAGTGCGGCAGGTTTAATTAACACCCGTCCTGGTTAACAGGACCCAAACCCGGTCTGTATAATTAGGCACAGGAATTGGTGAGAAACCTGTGTTTGGGGAGTATGAAAGAAAGGTATGCTAGTGGGAGGTACAAGGGTTCACAGGACCATCCACAGACTTTTTGAAGGAGCTCCCGTTTGAATCTTGGGAATAAAAAGGGAGATTTTGGTTAATGGGACACATGTCAGTTAAGGGCAATGTGCTGGGTGTGGAGTTGGGAGTGGCAGAATAGTGCAGTCAGGAACCTAAGGGCAGCAAAAGGCACAAACTTCCAGTTGTAAGATGAATAGGTTTTGGACACTAATGTACAGCATGGTGCCTATAGTTGTAACAGTATATTATAAACTTGAAACTTGCTGAGAATAGATCTCATGTTCTTATCACACACACACACAAAGATAACAATAAAAGGTGTGTGTTAACTAGTTTGTGGTAATCATCTCAGTGTATATATAAATCAAAAAATCACATTGTATACGTACAATTTTTGTCAAGAAAGGCAAAAATAAATAAAATTGAGAGAAATTAAAAATCTTGTGTTTTTAAGGAACACAAGATCAGAAATAAGACCTTACAAACAAATGTCTAGGAGGTTTGGGGGACTTGACAGGCCCCCAGTTCTGCACGGGGCTCTTCTCTTTCCAGAGCATCTTGAAAACGCAGCAGGCCAGGGCAGCAGGGATCCTGGTGATGGAGCTGAAGGGGTGCTCGGAGAGCACGGCGCTCACCGCAACGCGCCTCTTCAGTGAAGAACGGAGGTACAGAGGGCAAGCGGTGGTGCCCCAGGTTCGGCAGCAAGTTTACACCCAGCAAAGCCAGGATGAGAACCCTGATCTCCTTATTCCTGTAAACAAACGTCTTTAGTTCACTGACTTTGACGCTGTCTTGAGCAAGCCTGCAACCTAGATGTGATGGAGGGGAGGAGCCAAGTGGTCTCCAGCCCCTTGACATGGGGGTGAAATTGCCTTCGCACCCTACGCTAAGACTTGTAGTAATCCAAAGTGCTCTTGAAGATTTCTCTAAAGCTCCGAAGTTTATGGGGGGATGGCTAATGTTCGGCCTGCCTTTAAGGAGGGGCTTCCTAGGGTGCTACCTCTCCACTCCTGGACTCAGTCACATCCACAAACACCACCCAATCACATTACGCACCTTCCGCCACAGATTCAAGGGAGCTTACGTGAATTACATTTTTTTTTATTATCGTAGCTTTATTTTTTATTGTATTTTTCTATTACTAGTCCCTTCCATACCTCCTTATACCGCCACAATCTCCCTGTTGTCCACATCCATCTGTTATCAGAATTACATTTTTTTAATCGGCTTCTCGATATGTCAACTTTTTGCATTGGCAATTTTCATCCATGAAAATTCTTTAGAAATGAAAGGCTAAAATAAATATACAAACTTTCTTTAACTAAATAATAACACCTGCATATCACTGGTGCCCGTCAGGCATCTGGTTGTGATATATAGTACAGATACTTAAGATCTTTTAGATTCCCTATAATATTGGCCAGAGAAGAGGGGCCTCAAGAGTCTGGTCCAGGAAAACTAAACAGTGACCTCTTTAAAAATCACTTTAATAGTCACAGAAGTAGTATAAGACTTTTAAGTAACTTGCTAAATTTCTACAGAATTAGTTTCCACATCATGGTTATCCTCTCAAGCCAAATAAAATAAAGACCTCTGCCTCATAAAGGTAAAACAAAACAGCAGTTACTATTAGTGTGTATTTTCAAAGTTCACGAAGTGTCGTGTGCAGTGCAGACGAAGTCGTTGCACTTATGGGGTCCTCAGTCGTCTGGATTATTGTATGAATGTCCACATATTTGCCAAGCCACCACCACACACAAAACAAAGCCACTTTTCTAACCGACTTCGGACTTGGGAGTACGTGTTGAGAATTGCAATGATCAATGAGCCATCAGTATCATGTTGTGGGTGGTTATGAAACAGTGTGCAGCCAAGAGGGGGGCCCCAAATAGGGATTTGGAATGGGGTCCAGAACTCAAGCTGTCCAGGAAACATTGGAAAGATACGTAAGATGTCCTCACTCCTTCCCCACACAGGTGTGAGTTAGGGGGACACATAGGGCAGGAACATGGGGAGCTGTTTTGCTTAGCAACAGCTTTGCAGCTAACCTCTGGCATGGTCATTTAACATATCTATAAATTTTAACTGGTTGCATAGATATGTTAAATAGCTGTGATCATGCTTTGAGCCAGGGGGATAGGAGTGACTTCCACCCAAGACTTAACTGGCAGGCAACTCCCCCTGGTTACGGCACCTGCATGAGATCTTGAAGATGACTGGCTTCATGCCATGGGGCCACACCTGGCTAGACCAAATTTGGGAGCCCAGTAAAGCTGAAAGGATATGGAATTGTTGGCAAGTGTAGCCAATTGTGGGAGGAGTCAGAAATGGGCTGCAGAGGAAGATTTGCATGGGAATTTAAACCCAGACACAGCACCCATTAAGGGGAGAACCACACAGTCTTGGCAGAGTGGAGATCCCCTCGCACCATTGCCAAGGAGAACCACGCGGTTTTGCCAGAGTGCAGACCCCTGCAGCTTTGGTGGAGGGGAGAACCACACAGCTTTGGCCAGGGTGGAGGCCCCCAGTTTTGCAGAGAAGAACCACGCAGCTTGATCCTGGCCAGCGACACAGCTGATGGTGTTGGGAGCCTGAATGTACTTCTTTTCCTGAGATACAGTACCCCAGTTTAGGACAGAGGGAGAAGGAAGCACTGTGTGCATCTGTAGGTATCCTAAAGGACTTTGATATTTTAATGAAGACATTAGGTCACTACTTTAAGTCTGTATAGCTTTAAATGAACATTTCCTTTCCTTTTCAAAAATCTCTGGCATTGAGAGATGTCCTTCCTCTGGCGGTGGACAGGTGAACCTAGTGGGGGGCTCCTTTCGGTAACAGTATATCGTACCCCCCTTGGCCCTGTTCTGTAACAGTTACAGAAAGTAAATGGAACTTTTACCATAATTGAAGAAAGGCATATTAGGGCTCCTGTGTAATGAAGAGAACACGTATGATCCTCCCAGAACTCCTTAAGTCTTTGAAGGCGGCAAAGAGAACGTGAGTCAGAGAGCGCTGACTTGAACAAACATATGATTTTATTAAGAGAAAAGGACAACATTGGTGTTTGCCTCAGACCAGCCAGGAAAACAAGCACACAAACTTATACAATACTTTGGTTTAAAAATTATTCATAATATCAATGTTAATCCTGATGTTTATAGAATCAAATGGAACATAGGTATAAAAAACAAACCACAAAAACACAAGCTTGCATAGATGAATTAATGTAGATGTGTAAGTGGCATTTAAGGGAGGCTTGAGCACTGGAGAGTCCAATTGACACTGCCACCTCCACCTCCCAAGACACATGAAAGTCACCAGCACCGTGTTTCTTGTTTTCCTCAATGAGGTCATGAGCGGGAACAACTTGTGCTGTATGAAGGTGAATTAAAATAGACTGTCTCCTTCAGCTTATCCAGATGGGTGCACCCACACCCACCAGTCCCCAACATCAGGCACCTTTAAGGCATCCACAAAGTGTCCCTCACAGTTTCACTTAATCTCTAGATAGGCATGTGGTTCGAGGTGGCCTCTGTTTTCTGTCCTCGGGCAACTGTTCCATTAAGGTACTGTTCAGTTTCATGAAGTAACTATTTCAAAGCTGCGTTTCCCTCTGGGGCTTGGCTACAAATTGATGAGCACTTGGGATAATGCCTCACATGTTTTTTAAACATATCCACATTGCGAAGGTCAAAAGAATCCGAAACTGTCTGGGTACCGTGTTGTGTCTGTCTCAAGAGTACTTTTCCGAATTGTAAGACAAATGACAGCACCACCTCAAATTTCCTGAGCAACGTGATTTATACAAGCAAACTCTTGTACTTGGTTAATTCAGCACCTTTTAAAATATAGTATTGTGCTGGGATAGATTCTTCTTAAGGAAAACACCATTTCAGAGAATTCTCATTTTGGATCATTTTTATATGCTATCTTCCTACTATACCTTCTCATTATGTACAATACCTCATGAAATAAATACTGGGTTGCCTTTAAGAGGCAGGTAAAAAATACAGCTATTTCTGAGAAAGGGCATTGGCTTGCAGTTTATAGCAAGAGTTGAAGTTATAACCTGCAGGGATTTCAAAGACTAATTCAACCAGAAATTTTTTAAATATTCTAACACCAAAACCCCTCCCATAAAATTTAACAGGTAGAAGCTATTTTAGCAGTGATGGTCTGAAATTCAGTGCAACAAAACATATCCTAAGCATATAATGTGTGACAGGAAATTCTCCCAACTGTGTTCACTGTTCTTAACCTTGATCTTTCTGAAAGAAATATCCCTCAAACCCTGTCCTTTAATCTTTCTATTCTTTAAACATGAACCTCAGTAATAAATAGTGGGGAACTGAGTTACACAATTAATTCTGTCCTTGTCTGAAATGCTGAAACCAACATAGTGCTGGATCCCTATGCTATGAGGAGTTACTCAAAAGGAGAAAAAACATTTTCTAGTTTGCTGAGACTACATAAATGTACATTAAATCTATTTGGAACATGTTTTTAGGCAATTCACACAAATACATAAGGGAAAGAGTGGTTTTTAGGACCAGACATTTCCACAAATCAACATGATTACTTACATAGTTATGTTAGTTTATGGAATCAACTACACCTTTAATGAACAGCCTGGTGTCTTCCCTATCCCAGCAAGTCTTCCCAGTTAATTTTCTATGAAAAGTAATAACCCAGGAAAGACTCTTCATGCCATCAAATCTCTAATTTCAAGTAAAGGTCTCTATTTTGTTTGGTTTTCTTTTTGTTGTTAATGTTGTGCACTTCCGTGCTAAGAGTGCTGATGAAACTCTTACAAAACAATACTGAGATGACTTCAATGCATAACAGAACCTTTGGAAATATCATCTACATAGTCATAATGGAAAAAGACAGTCAACTCTCAATTATTCAGGAAGTGATCACCTGAAGAATCTGGCCAGGAAATTTCCCACCCTCCTACCAGCATTTTTGGTCGTGCCACCGCTCGTCTGCAGACAGAGAGGCAAACTTGACATGAGATGATGTATCTATCGGTGTGTTGGTTACCCATAGCTCAGTGGAAGGAGTTCCAAACCTCCTGATGGCAAGGACGTCTGGGGATAATGGAGAGTTGACAGTCATTTACGTATAGGAAGTACAATACACTGACCTCGGTTGGAATCACACGAATTAAGGCAATACTGCTCCTGAGGCACTGCTGACAGAAGTGCAGGTCTCATCAGAAAAGTGACTTTGTACAGGTGAGATTCTCCCAGTTTACCTCCTCCTTCTTGTTTTCTCCAGAATGAAATGCCAGCTTTTCCAACAACAGTTAAATGGCAAGGGCAACAACAGCTTGGACTCTTCCCTTTAATGACCTTACATATCATCAGGGTAACAGATTTCCCCCCAGGAATTTGGATGACTCTGTGCTCCATGTAGCATTACTAGGACAGCCTTTGCTTCTCCCAGCCCATGTTACCTCTTACGGGCAGAGGGGGAAAAAGGATTCTGGCAATAGAAAGATAAGCAGTTATGGCTTTAAGACTCACAGGCACCACCAGATGTGAGGAAAAATGGGACCTTTCCATCTAGTCACTTCTCTGACAATGAGCAGTAAGTAATGAACAAAGTACTTTAAAAATCTGTGTTTTCCTTTTTGTTGAATAAACCATTTTTATTTTTTATGATTCTCTCTAAAAAGCCAATGTCATCAGAATATGGCACACTATGTACAGTGAAATCTACCCAATCGGGGTTCCCTTCCCACAGAAACATCCCCACACAAATACTGTTTTCCCAGAAGGGAAAAAACCCCTTCGAGTGCAAGTTCTATTCTGTTCTCAGTCCTTCAGAAAGCTGACTGCTCAGGTGACTTGTTCCTACATTAGGCTGAAGATTGTACAGCCAATCACCAGTTACCTTTCAAGAAAATCACCACCAAATAAATGAATAACCCTGGTATTTGTGGTTTTTATACAAAGATAACACTCATTAAAAATCAAGGCTCTAAAATGTTAACCACTTTTGTGGTAAACTGAATGCACCATATTATAATAGGTGTTTCAAAGAACAATTTGGCACAAGATGAGTTTAGAGAATATTTGACAGTATTAAAGAAAAATAATTATCAGTTAAAAGTTAATTATTTTCATACCAAAAAGTCCTGACATGGAGGGAAAGGTGTGGTCAAAGTCAGCAATGAACTGATCCATTGCCGAAGCTTGGCTGCAGGCCACGGAGGAGAAGGAAAGGAGGGACTGGGTCCAGTTCACAGTTCTGTGGGTCCAGGGGAACACCAGGCCAAAGTCACACGTTTGGGAATATGATGCAGCAGATCCAAGTGGCCGCTGCCCTTCTGAAAAGGTTTTCCTCCTGGGAGCATCTCTCCATACCTCTCTTTTCTACTTTAGATGTTTCTCTATAATGAAAAGCCATACTTTTTTTCTTGCAGTTCATTAGATTGTTGCTAATTTTTGTAAAGACATTTGAGAAATAGTATTTCAATGGTATTGAAAGTCACTTTCTAAAAATCTCGATGTTCTTTTAAAGCATGTGCATAACTGTCTAGGCTCTCAGTAAAACAATACAGTTGGTACCGGTCTGCCACATAGCTGACTTCTTTTCAACTCAGAATGTTTAAGCAGACCCTACCTCACCCAGCTTCCTGGCAATGACCTACAAAAAGCAAGGCTGGGGGAGGGGCTGCACATGTCCATTATAAGACTCCTTAACACACTGTGCTCATTCAGCAACACTGGTTACCAGAGCCCAGCCTCTGGAGAACAGAGGTATGGAAACAAAAAGATTTTCCAAGGCCAGAGTATTAGTTTACACCACAACATTAAAGCATAATGCATTGTAGGCCTAAAAATTAAATTGTGTGTGTTCCAGCACTAGGGACAGGAGCAAAGTGAATGCTTCCACACTTATATAAAAGTGATAGTGAAAAGCGCAGAACACAGTGAAATTTGTCAGTTTCTTAAAATACTCGTTAGTCGCTTCTATGATCTCAAAGACAATCGCATTATTTGAATGAGAATAAGAGGATTTAACTTGGTCACCTTTGACTTCTGCCTCCTTAATCATGGGGAAAGAATTACTCTGTTACTCTTTTTAAAAGGTGTCTGCTTTACAAAAAATTAAGTTAAATTAAAATATCTTAGAATACTAATCTTTTAAAAACCTAAAAAAAATCAAATTTTCAGTACAGATGTTGAACTGAATGTCACCTTTGGTCACTTACTAAAATAGTCAAAACACTAACAGCCTGGTTAAGTGTTAAAGGCCTGACATTTTGGAATGAAATATACTCAGCTGGAATTTCACAATAATAAATACAATTGGATAAAGTAGATGAGATGCAGGAGAAATGCAGAATTTTAAAAGTAAAACTGATCAATGTATGAGATATAAAAATAAACATTTATAAAATAAAAATATGGCAAATGATATTGCCTATTTGCCTATCAAATAAAAATACTTCTTTTTTCTTTAAATCTACTATAAAAACTTCTAAAAAACAAGAAGCAAAACCACAGGGCAGACAAAGAAACATACAACGTTCCTGTGAGTCAGCAGGCCTCAGCTTTGGATATTGAAACCACCATCTCTGCAATTTGACGTAAGGCCAGGATCAGTCTGGTTTGCCCTTGATAAAATGAAGGCTTTTCTTCATTCATTTCATCATGGCCATTCAAAGTCCTGTTATTTTCCCTCTCCCCATTTCTCTGAAATGACTACCTTCCTTAGGGTTTTGTTTGTTTGATTATCATTTCTCCAAAACTTAACTTAGATACCTTTTACCCTAATTCATATAACCCAAAAACTTCATGAAACCAAAGACCCTTCTGAGAATGAAAGATCCAAATCCACTCTCAAAACTACTCTAAATAGCTTCCTGAATATTGCCTGACTCTAAGTATCTGGAAAGATAAGGCAAATTGAAGGCATTTCCCAATGGGGAAAGAATGGATTAAGAGCTTTTTTCTTTAGTTGCCTATACAGTTCATTCCCAAACAAACACCACACAGTGAAAAGTAACAGGCAGTCAAGCTGTGAATATATTACACATACATATATACATATACACACATACGTGTGTGTGTGTGTGTGTGTAAATAC
This sequence comes from Tonatia bakeri, assembly GCA_004024845.1. Lineage (NCBI taxonomy): Eukaryota > Metazoa > Chordata > Mammalia > Chiroptera > Phyllostomidae > Tonatia > Tonatia bakeri. The sequence goes on from PVIA01012816.1 coordinate 17,446, forward strand.
AGCATGACTGACATTTGGGTTTACTTACTGCTATGGGAAAATAAGTATTTCCATAAGGTTAGGAGCTAGACAAAGACTAGATTTCTTGAAGAGGAGTTTAAAGGTCTTGTATTAAGGATCTGATGATCATGTATCATCAAAAACCTGCACAAACAAGTGCCTTATCAACTTCAAGTTGAATTAATCTAATTGTTGGGACATATGTAAAACATTTGTGAGAGATTGCCAACAAATACTGTTATGTTTTTTAAGCAAGAGGAAAACTCCAATCTATGGCCAGAGAGAATGAGATCATTACTGATGAACACATCTTCCCCATCCCATTTGCCGTGGCTCTATGAGCAAGTGTAAAATAAAAGAAGGGACAGAAAGTTTTCATTTTTAGTTGACTTCACACAGACCTGAGTTAGGATATAATAGAATTAAATTTTTTTCCAATAAGTACTAATAAATGGGCAATGCCTAGAGGCTTCAGAAGCCTTGCTATGAGGAAGCAATGGCAAGAAAGTGTGAGAGGACATCCAGGCCAATTTCCCTGGAGGATGTGTAAGGATATGCAAAACTCATACAGTCCTGGCAGTCAGAGTAACGTGTTTCAATTGTTCCAGATGTTTTTTTAATACTTTATAGTTGTGATATTTTTCTTTTCCTGAAGAGTATGAAAAACAAAAGACTCTGTCTTTCCATATATCATACATTAGTGCACCTCCCAAAACTATTTCTTACATTCTTTTATTCTGCATTTCATCCAAACATTATGTTTTACCTTAATCTTATGATCTTCACTAAATTCTAATTCCTAAATAAAGCTTAGTTCCTAGATGCCAATACTCCATACGTAAGAAAAATGGCATTTTATAGATCTCTTAGATATTATATCCCAGGAAGCATTTGCAGTGTAGAGGTGGTCAATATTCAGAAGCTAGATTTTCTTGTACTGCCCAAATTATCAGAAATAAGCAAAACATTTTAAATGCATTAAAAATTATTTATGGTCAGAAAAACACTTGAGGATCAATCCCAGGAATACAAATATAGGAGGAAAAAATAAGCGTGGAATGCATTCTGTATCATCCAGTAACATTTGCTACAGTGAGTCCATTTTCAAGGCAGATTCCTAGGTTTCTACTGCTTGTAATGGAAACCTGGGAAGGGAGGAAAAAAGAAGAAACACCATTAAGGAAAAAATTCTTTGAAACTAAACAATTTACAGATTCAATGCAATCCCTATCAAAATACCAATGGCATTTTTCACTGAACTAGAACAGATAATCCTAGGATTTATACAGAACTACAAAAGACCCCCAATAGCCACAAAGATTGTGAGAAAAAAGAACAAAGTTGAAAGTATCACACTACCTAACATCAAACTACACTACAGGGTTATAGTAATAAAAACATCTTGGTACTACCATAAAAACAGACACATGGATCAATACAACAGAACAAGGGATCCCAGAAAGAAAACCACACCTATATAATCAATTAATCTATGACAACAGAGGCAAGAATATACAATGGGGAAAAGACAATCGCTTTAATAAATGGTGTTGGGGAAACTGGACAGATGCAAAAGAATGAAACTAGATCCCTTTCTTATATCATATTATCAATACAAGAATAAATTCAAAATGGATTAAAGACTTAGATGTAAGACTCGAAACCATAAAACTCCTATAAGAAAACACAGGCAGTAAACTCTTGGACATCATTACTAGCTATATATATATGTATGCTTGGGCAAAGAAAACAAAAATAAAAATAAACACACAGGACTACATCAAAGTAAAAAAGCTTTTACACACTGAAGGAAACCATCATCCAAAGGAAAAGGCAACCTACTGAATGAAGAGAAGATATTCACCAGTTAAACATCCAATAAGGGGTTAATATTCAAAATATGTAAGTCAAACAACTTATCACCAAAAAAACAAACAAACAATCCAATTTAAAAATGGGCAGAGGACCTGAATAGATAATTGTCCAGAGAAGACATACAGATGGCCCACAGACATGTAAAAAGATGCTCAACATCACTTATCATCAGGGAAATTCAAATTAACACAATTAGAGATCACCTCACACTTTTCAAAACAGCTATCATCCCACAATCAACAATCAGGAAACTCGCAAGCACTGTGGGTGGGAACACAGACTGGTGTAGCCACTGTGGAAAAAAGTATTGAGTATGGAGTTTCCTCAAAAATTAAAAATAAACTACCACAGATCCAGCAATTCCACTTTGGGGTACTTATCCAAGTAAACCAAAAACACCAATTTGAAAAGACATACTTAAGCCTATGTTTACTGCAGCACTATTGACAACAGTTAAGATACTAAAGCAAATGAAGTTTCCATTTATAGACAAGTGTATTAAAAAGTGTGGTACACACATACAATGCAGTAAGAAATCTTGCCGTTTGCAACAACGTGGGTAGACCTAAAGGGTATCAGTGTAAGTGAAATAAGCCAGACAGAGAAAGACAAATACCATATGATTTCACTTAATACACGGAATCTAGAAAACAAAACGAAACAGAAATAAACACATCCAGAGAACAAACTGATGACTGGAAAAATGGGAGGAGAGTTGGGAGGACGGGTGAAAAAGGTAAAGGGATTAAGATGTACAAATTGGTAGTTATAAAAATAGTCATAAGAACTGAAGTACAGCAGAGAAAATATAGTTAATAATATTGCAGTAACTATAGTGTCAGATGGATACTAGACTTATCAAGGGGATCACTTCATAAGTTATATAAATGTCTAATCATTATGTTGTATGCATGAAACTGATACAACATTGAATGTCAACAATATGTTTAAAAGTTTAAAAATACTTTAATAAAATAAAATTAAAAAATAAAAATTAAAAAAAGTTAAACCTTGAAACTCTCTCAGACTGCTTAGGCAAAATTATTTATCTTTATGTCTATGCATTTTGTGTTTTCTTCACTCTTGAGTATAAAATATTTACATGTAGACTCAATGTGTTATTTTAATATTACATACCAAAGATATGTCAAGAACAGGAAGGCAGCCCTTAACAAATAATGCAAGTATACAGCATAAGAAAAAAACATCATGAGGTACTTCCAGTTAAATCAAGGATGGTAAAAAGGCCACCAAAGAATGGAAATTGTAGTGCAGGGGTTGTTTGATGAAGTCCAACAAGTTCCATCTTTTAAATAATGTCTTGTGTCGTATTCTCAATACAGGATGGCTCTTAGAATGAAGGGGGTGGGGTGGTGGGAAGAAAAGCTTTGAAACGATACCAATGACTAGCAGCAACTCTCATCCCCTAGAAATTCTGAGTTAATTAGTCAGGAGTGGCATTGTGTATTGGTATTTTGTAATGACTGCAGGGAAAAAAAAAGAAGTTTGAGAAGGCTGTTTTTAGATTTGGAAAAGCGTAATGAAAACATAACCTAAGAAATCTTCGAAGACACCATAACAAACAATAAACATCAATAAAACCTAACATTTGCTTTCAGATATTTTACTTATATGATCCTGACAACACAGACACTATTACAATCGCCTCCATTTTCAGCCCTGGCTGGTATGGCTCAGTTGACTGGAGCAAGTCCCATAAGCCAGAGTCATGGTTTTGATCTCCGGTCAGGAAACATGCCTAGGATGCAGGTTCGGTTCCCAGCTGGGGCACTAACCAGAGGCAACCGACCGATCCCATCGATGGATGTGACACTCTCCCACTGATCTTTCTTTCCCTCTCTCTCTCCATCCCATCTCCTCACTAAGCATGCACGTGGGTAAAGATTAAAAAAAAAAATCACTTCCATTTTTAGATGAGGAAATTAATACAAGAAACTACTTTTTGTTATCTCATTTTATGACTATCTATAAGAAACACATTAGTGAATGTATATGTTTTGAAAAGTAACTACATGCAAACATTTCTTTCATTTTAAAGATCTGGTCCAACTTAAATCTCATATTCTTTCCTCATTTCCTTTGCCCCATTTTTCTTTTGCATAATTGTGTGTGTGTGTGTGTGTATTTGTGTATTTTAAGTCTAATAAATAGACTTGGGCAGCTGGTGAACAAGAGCTAAAACAGAAAACCCCCAATAGATCTAAACAGTAGAAACCACCATCTGAATCTGATGAAGAATCTGATGAAAAAATGAAATCTCTCTGCAGAAAAATGAAAATACATAGAAAATCTTGTGGTCAATTTAAGGTGTTTTGTTTCTGCATTGTTAAAAAAATTTATTTTTTCATAAATGAAGAATATTATAATGTTCTGCTGAGAGGAATACTTTTCCACTCCACTGATCAGTAACATAGCATTTGATTTTTCCACCATACCAGGAGGATTACTTAAAAAGACCCTAAATTTGACCATGTATTATATTCTTACCTTTATGAGAGGACTCCGGTCTTGAGAAATGGCGTGTGGGATTGTGCTGGTTCGTAAAGTAAGTGTAATCCGAATCCTCAGCATCTGTCACGGCGGGTGGTGGCGGCCTGAAGGGAAGTCTGAATTTAGAGACTCGAAGTGGTGGTGGCGACAACTCTACTGCTCACTGGGTCACGTGGCAAAAATGTTTTTGTTACGAATGGAAAGTTAGAATGTCTTAGAATTCTCATTTTAGCTCCTGGCCAGCTACATGAACTTGGATAAATTATTTTATTTTACTGTTCTTTTGTTTTGATGCACATAATTCAATAAAAACACATTTTCGGACACCCGATGTGTGTGAGGCATTGCGCTAAGGAGTAGAGAAAGATTAATGTGATGTGACCACTGACACTAATGAGAAATTTACATGGTTTTGGTAGGTTTTAAGAAGAAAGACAGGAAGAAAGCAAAGAACAGAAATGAGGAACGTGATAAAGTTAAGGGAGAAAGGGAGAAGAGGTGACAGAGGGAGGGCAGCAGGTAAAATGGGAGGACAAGAGAGGGGAGCGAGGGACAGAAGGGACATTGGTCAACATACAAAATTTACTGCAAAACCCCTTAATCCACTAGGTGGCAAAGAAGAGCTTAGAAAGGAAAAGGCAGCCCTGTATTTGCACCTTCTCCTTTCAAAACAAAACAAAGTAAAAAACACTGAGAATTTTTTAGTACTCTGAACTTATTATTTTAATCATGTAATAAAGATTTTTGCAAACATTTGGCTTTAATGAAGATGAAAAATAAAGTCTCTCCTTTTTTGTTTTGTCGTTGCACTAAAGCATGGGACCACATGAGGTTACTATTTGTCAGGATACAACCACGTCCTAGGATGTTTTGTGTAATTATATGTACAATCTGGAAGGCATAAGTATTCTGCAATTTGGAAAGTTATGCTAGTAAATACAATGAGCTCTGTCATAAAAATAAAGACAAATGTTTTCAAATTTCTCACCCTCTCCCCAAGCAATAGGCGTCTGCTGGGTGTTCAGTATCTGGAAGAGGTCAGCATGGGATGGAAACTTGTACATACAGTAAGGACTACACTGTGGGATGTACATAAATATACATCACTTAAATTTTAAGCTAAGCCTGCATGTCATATGCATATTTTAGAGTTACAGCTGAAGTAAGTGATCCGTCCAATCTCACAGTTGTTAAGTGGCAGAGCCAGGGCTCAAACTCAAATGGATTTCAAACCTGTGCTCTTAACTACTACACCACACTCATCTGCAGAGGTGTGCATTTTTATCAGCGGCAGCATCTTTATTCAAAACTACAAGTATGGAAAAAAATACAATACTAGGTAGTATTTCCAGTATAAAATCCTATGGTTAAAATTTGGAACTTGGGTCGGTCGAAACTTTCTCCAAATACAAAGAGGTATAATTAATTCAGATTGCCAGCTGGTTCTCTATTTCCTTAGAAGAGTTGAAAAATTTTATAATAGACACAGAAATTGATGTTTGACCGTGAATGCTACAAGCTCTGAGAATTTGCATCCGCTCTACTACTATTATAACTACACTGAGTAAATAAAACATCTTGACCTAGGCAGGTCCAAGTTTTTCAATCCTTGAAACCATCTTTTGCTGTACAAGTGGCTACACTTTTAACACTTTTAACTTTGGAAGAGGAACACGGAGATCCTAACCAGAAAGCATACATCCTGACATTAGTTGTGCAGAGAGCTACAGTAAGATAATAGGTTTTAATTTTAAACTGTGAACATACAGGTTACATAATATTCTTCATTTTTGTATTGTCATATATATAATCTTTCTGTAAATGATATTTAAAGACAAATGATCTTCTCAGATCAAAAAAGACTTCAGTTCCACCAGTCATAGGTCACTTTTCACTTACAGCCATTTTTTCATACAGGATCATTTGATTATTTATTCTTGCAATATGCCAAATAGTCTTAAGAGTGCCTATTACATTGTCAGAACTTGTTTTCAACTTTAATAAACCTTTTAAAATAGCTATTCCACATTGTTCTGCCTTATCTGCTGTAAAATCATTAGTATTCTAAGGAGCCCTTGGACTTCAAAGATGACAAAATAACTCTGCAGAATTCAATTCACTGCACAGCTATTCACTTCCTGAGAACAGATTAGTCAGTTGTTACTTATGTGGATATTGCAGAGATATAAATAAGACTAAACCCCGTAGCACTAAAATCTGCTTTAAAAACTGTTTGGCATGTGCTTAACCAAAAGTTACAAGAACCAATTTTACACAACCAGACAAACTCCACTACTGTTGCACTAAGCTTCACAAATCTGACATAATTTTCTACAGGGTCTGTATCTTCTGAAAGCCCAAGGGCTCAGAAATAGAGTATGGCTTTTAAAGGGCACTAAATACATTGACTTTAAAGAAACAAGCAGCGCAGCCTAAGTGTGGGCAAATAAGGGGTAGCAATACTGTATGCCTTCAGTGTAAGAAAACTACATTTTAGGATTAATAAATACATTATTAGAAATCAGGATCAAAATTCAATATTCTAATAATTTAGAATTTTCCAAATGTTGAATTTAGTATTTTTTGTCTTTTTCTATTTAATATTCTTTCCTCCCATTCCAATCATATATTCTTTTGAAAAGCAACAGAAAGCAATGAAGGGAAAATAAAAAGGCTGCTTCCCCAGAGACTTAAAGGTCAAAAGAGCAGCTGCTGCATTACTGTGACCCGAGACTGCCGGAGAGAAGCCAGAAAGCACCTATACACAGCCACAGTGATTTGATCTGGTGGGAGTTAGAACAGCCTGTAATGACTCAGTGAGCATTTGCCTAGGACGCTGAGATTCACATAGAAATGAACTTGAGCATGTGTAAATGTCAGACACAGATCATGAACCTCAGTGAAAAATTAAAACCTGAGACTTCACTTAGGAACACGTTTAAGCTCATCCCTTCTTGGCTGAGGGCATTGGCTCGGTGAAGGCAGACAAGAGCCGGTCCTGACAAAAGGCATATCCTTTCTCTCTACACCTCAGCTTCTGTGAAATGCCCCATCTTTCTCATTCGACCTCTTCCACCCAATTTAAGACTGGAAACACAACTTGGAGAATACCCCGCATGACCTGATACCACCTCATGAGTGCAGGTGTCTGGATGTCCTCCGAAAAGAACGCTCTCCTCAGGCTACAACTTCTCTTTACTCACCCCAAAGCCAAGTTCCTCACTCTCCAACTTACCGTGCTGGCCTGTCATTCTTAGAACGGTGAGGTTCGTCGCTGTCTTTTGACTTTGTGTGTGCTGATTTAGATGTTTTGGGCTACGACAGAAAAAAAAAAAACATAACGAAACCAACAAACAAAGGAAAAGATTAGGTTTAGAATATATCTAAATTGTGTCAAACTATTCTCCTTTAATTATTCCAGGTTAATTACATTCAGTTCAAGACATAAAATATTTTTAAGTACAACCACTCAGAGATTAAAAAAATTGGTCTAAAAGGTATGTTGGAGGCTGTCAGGGCAGTGAAATCAGTGGGCTAAATAAGTAACCCCAGACAAACATGCTCCCCATGGGGTGTGCCTGGCCAACCGTTATCAACACAGTGGGGGCACACCAGCTAACAAGACCTGGGGGCTCCCAGAGTCCGTGGAATCTTGGTGTGTGCTCATGACCTTGTTTCTGAACACCTCACTCAGGTAGGATGATTTTCAAGCCAAAAACTAAGGCACATTTCAAGGCATTTTCCAAGAGAAGAACTGTATGAGCACCAGTTAAAGAATCTAGAAAGCACAGCAGTTTTAATACCTGATAGAAAAGTGACCTTCCCTTTTACTTTGCTGATTTGTAATCCTCAAAAATACCTGCTCCTTCACAGGGTTAACAAAGAAATTGAGTAGCTCCTGTGCAATTATTTGTGGCTTCATTAATAGACAACCATTTGGGAACCTTTCTACTAAAAATGAAATGGGTTAGAAAAAATCCTGTATTTCAAAGATGGTAAAAGAGGGAGATTAAGTATAAATAATGAACATGGAAATAATACTTTCATTTGCTTTAAGACTGACAACCGTGTAACAGAGTAACAGGAAGTAGAGTAACACTATTGTCATGGGTTCTGTATCTTCTCTTTCCTCATAGCCAAGAGTCAGACAGGACTAGAGACCCAGGGAGGCGTCTCTTAGAGAACAGGTGGACACATACCATCTGTCCAGATCTAACACAAACTCTCTCCCTTCTCCTCTGCTGTTCTTCCATTATGCTTTCATCAGCCAGCTTGACCTTGTATTTGTTAGCTGTCTACAGTCTGCCTTCCTACCTACATTCTACATTATCATAAGGAAATATCTTTGTCTTTCCCTACAAGTCCAGAGGAATGCTGTGCACAAAGTAACTAATGAGTTAAGTCTAGTAAATTGTATTTGCAGCCACCATATACAACAATTAGATTACAGTAGAGTGAAATGACATCACTGACTGTTTTGTCTCCTACTTCTGAATCATGAAGGGGAAGATAATAGCTCAAGCTCATACTAGACAGGGCTTGCACTCTGACATAATCAATGACTGCTGGGGGTATCCGTAGCCTGCCAAGGGCCAAGAGGAAAGAGGAACAATGAGTCCATCATCAGGAATGAAACACAATATCAGTACACAGGGAAAGTACAGACAGGAAGAAAAGGCCACTGTGGCAATTTGCAAGCATGTGAAAATGCTATATTCTCCTGTAAGGTAACTGTGGTAAAACTAAGACTGCTCATGACCAGAGGACACTCACATCCTGATGGGTCTTAAAATGAATGAAATGAGTTTTTTAATCTTAGTACTAACTTTTTACATGGTTACTTTCAAGAATCTAATATGATTTTCTATAGTGAAACAACTTTTACAAGTCAGATTCACATATATGATACAGGCACTTTGTACACCCTAAACATATTTGCAGGGTTCACCCTAAAAGCAGAGGCCCCTGTACATTTCTCATTTTACTTACCATTGAACAAACAAACAAACAAACAAACAACAAAACCACAGACCCTACCTTCCAATCAGAGTCATGCTTTCTTTTGTCCAATGACGATTTCTCTCGTTCCTTGGCTTTCTTGTAAGCTTTCTTTTCTTCAGCCATTAGAAGTCTAGCGATTTCCTTAAAAAAATCCAGTCCATATTTTTACTGATTACAGAACTGCAGGTGGAAAGTTACTGCCATAGTTCCAAAGAACACTGGCTAAACAAACCTCATCGTCATGAACTCACCTCATCCTGGGCTACTTGAGCTGCTCTCACGTCCACCTGGGTAGCCTATATTATAGAAAATGCAAGAAAAATAATTTAATTGGATCCTATTCTGTCCATTTTTAAAAATCTTATATAAAAATAAACTGGTATTTGAAACTAGTTGTCATTAACATCCTCAAGTTGGTAATTGGTTGGTACACATTCACCAGCCAGAAAAGGGTCTATTTTTACCAAATCCTACAGCAGATTCCTAGAGAATTATCAGAATTCAATAGTGAAGAGAATATGGAATTCTATTGCTAATGTTTATTCAGTAAATAAAATTAAACACTATTCCTGTTGTTTTGATTTTCCACCTATAAAAACAATATTAGTGTCTCAACTGATAAAGGACTGTAATGCCTATTATATAATCTAAGAAAGACTCAATTCACAAAAAAACCCCACCTTATTCACCTGAGCCTATGCATTAAAATTTGCTCACCAAAATTTCTTCTTCTTGCAGTTTCCTGGCAATCTCAGCATCGTACCATTCCTGACCCCTGTGGGTCCCTCGTGATGGAGTAGAGACTGGTTCTTTCATCGCTCTCGGCTTCATTCCTAGAAAAAAACTCAATGTAGTAAGGCAACCAAATTTTGTTTTCTATAAAGTTGTAAAATTTAAGGTAAAAGTTTCCATTCTTTACTGTCTAACACTGGCAATACAGTCGCCACTCCAAAATTTGGTGGAGGGTGCCCCTGAAATAATTTCTTTGCTTAGACACGAAGTGGTTATGCAGATAATCCACACACCCGAACCTGCCTGGTAAAACCTCCCCTCTCACACAGTTTCCTCAAGAGCAGGAATCGGCAAGGAACTGTGAGGCTTTCCCAAATAAAAAGTGGTGGAGGCGAGGGGCGGGGAATAAGTTAAGTCACTGAAATAAAAAGAATTTAGACAAAAGAAGTTACTGAGTTGAGGTTTTAAAGAGGCTAAGCCATCATTCCTGGAGGCCATGAGAGGCTTCCTTCTCTGTGCCTCAGCCCTGCACAGCTCAGAGGCAGCAGAAACAGCATCCCCACACCCCCACCCTAGGAGTTACGTGACCCCGTGTCTGTGAGCCGCCCAGTGGTCCTGATGTAGCTTCTGCTCTGATGGTCAACAAACTTTTAGAACTCTCCCGGAGCTCTGATCAGTATAAAGTTGTTGCTAAATTTTGTGGAAGATACAACACAAAGAAAATGGCACAATGACTCTAGAGTTCTCTGAGAAAGGAACAGGTGGGTACCTGTGGGGAATCGTGGCTTTCTATTCAGAAATTTTATTTGTAGCACATATTCCTTCTGTAACTTTTAATTAAGTAGTAAATGCTAATGATGGTCACTGCAAAATTACAGATATTTCACTCTTTGTACCTTTTATAAATTAAAACTATTCAATGTGAATGCTTTATATTCAGAAATAATTAAAATGATTAATGCAGTGAAGAAGATTAGCTATCTGCAATAATGGCTTTCACTGAATGGATTACTGATGAGAGAAGGAACATTCACTCCTAATTGCCCATTTCTTCATATCAGTTGTTCTCAACCAAGGCTATATACTAGAATCACTTCTGGTGCTTTAAAAAACCATAAAAATCTTTGACCCAAACCCCAGGGATTCTAATATAAGAGCCAGGAAAGATATGGTCTTCAGAATTTTGTTTTTTAAAAAATCTTTAACAGTTGATTCTTATTTGCAATCAGCACTGGACCTACCAGCTTAGTGTATTATGTCCATCAAAACAATGTATATGTCCATCAAAATAACCATACATTAAAACAGTTTTTACCAAAATGCCTCACCACACTTGATTTCCTTGCTCTAAAACATAGAAAATAGCAAAGAAACAAAAATACAACTCAATTCTGGGCAAACGAATAAAGTTTAAGTTAGCTGGTGAAGCTTTTCTTTGTAGAGCTTTGAACCTAGCTTTGTGGTAAACTTTAAAGCCACAGACTCATCTGCCTTGCCCACCAGAAAAAAAAAAAAAAAAAAAAGACTATTAAACATGGTTTTCTTAGCTTCAGGCCAATTAATACATGATTACCCAGAATACAGAATCCACTTCAACTTCACATCATTTCTAGAGCTACTGAATCTTACACCAGCCTGGCCTGGTTTCAACAAAGACTTTTGAGTGGTTTGGGACAGTCCACAACAGCGGCATACTCCCAAGACTGGGCCATATTTAAATGGAATACGAACCTCCCTGAGTTATGATTAGTGTGGTCATGACGAGGAAGGAATATTTTAGGTAAAATAAATGAAATTATATAAGAAAGCCAGTACTCGGCAAAGACAGTGGACAAGGTAGGTTACTACACCCTTCTCCTGTGTATAGAAAACCGGCACTTGGATGAGCTGCCCAAAGCCTAGTCGAGGGCGACAGGAAAGGCCACACTTACCCCTTGCTCCTTCGGCTTTGCCATCCAGTGAAAGAAACAATATATAGGGATATGCTCAGATTCCAAGACACTAAGCTTTCTGCACTATTAAGCCTTACTCTGCACCATGGAATTGAGTGAGAAAATACTGTAATATCTATCGAAGACACTCAGAAGGCATTCAAATGCAATACTCTTAACTGGCTTCACAGGTTGAGAAGATTGTGACCTCTTGGAAGGTAAAAACAGAGTGATCAATGGAACGGAACAGAAAACCCGGAAAAAGGCCTATAACATTTGATCATTTACAACAAAAGACTCAACAATATGCAACAAGGAAAGAATAATGAAACTGGATCACTGTCTTCCATCATACACAGAAATTAACTGAAAATGGATTAAAGAATTGAACATATGACCTGAACGACAAAACTCCTACAAGAAAATTTAGGCAGTTGGATCCCTGACATTGGTTTTGGAGATGATTTTTTTTTCTTTTTATTCAACACCAAAAGCAAAGGCAACAAAAGGAAAAAAAAACGAAAACCCAAGTGGGACCAATCAACTAAAAAGCTTCTTCACAGCAAAAGAAATCATCAACAAAACCAAAAGGCAACTTATTAAATGGAAGAACATATTTGCAAATCACGTATCTGGTAAAAGGTTAATATCCAAAATATGTAAAGAACTCATAAAACTCAATAACAAGAAATATTATATATATATATATATATGATTAAAGAAAGGTATAGTATCTGAATAGATACTTTTTCAAAAGAAGACATACAGATAGTCAACAGGTACATGAAAAGGTGCTTAGCATCACTAGTCAACAGGAAAATACAAACAACAACACCTGTTAGAATGCCTAGTACCAAAAAACCAAAGTGTTGGAGAGGATGCGGAGAAAAGGGAACCCTTGTGCACTGTTGGTGGGCATGTAAATCGGTGTAGCCATTATGAAAAAGTTTGGATATTCCTTGAAAACTTAGAAATAGAACTACTACATTATCTAGCAATTCCAATTCTGTATATTTATCTCAAGGAAATAAAAACACTAACTCAAAAAGACACATGCACCCCCATGTCTACTGCACTGCTGTTCACATCACCTATGACACAGAATAACGTCACAGCCCATTGACGGATCAGTGGACAAAGGAGATGAGGTGTACAGCCATGTGCCACTGAACAACGACAACCATTCTGAGCAATGCACTGTTCGGCGACCTCATCGATGGAGGAACACCCTAGAGGACACTCACACAAACCTAGATAGCAGAACCTGCACCAAGCTGTACAGTATGGCCTATTCCTCCTAGGCTACGAGCTTGTATGGCAAAACAACACAAGGTCAAATCAGGCACAAGAGAAAATGGTGCAATCGAGAGACAAGGTAAACATGAGATGTATGAGGCTGCTGCTGGCATAACAGGACATACTGTTTTACAGCAAAGTTTCTCTTAATAAGTAGAAAAAGTACACTAAAAAAATGAGTAAGAGTACAGTAAATTCATTAAGCCAGTGACACAGTTGTTTATTATTATTATCAAGTACTGTGTACTGTATGTAATTATATGGTTATACTTTTACTCGACTGGCAGGTCAGGTTAGTTTACACCAGCATCACCACCAATAGGTGAGTGTTGCCTCATGCTCTGACACTAACATGACTATGATGTCACTGGACGACAGAGATTTTTCAGCTCTGTCATATTTTTTTCCTCATCTGAAGACATTTTTCACTGCTTTTTAGAGAGAGATAAAGGGAAAGAGAAACTTCGATGTGAAAGAGAAACATCAATTGGTAGCCTCCCATATGCACCCAGATATGCCCATGTTTGAAGGGACTGAACCTGCAACCTCAGTATATACCCTGACTGGGGACTGAACGAAAAACCTTTCAGTTATGGGATGATGCTCCAACCAAGATACACAGGCTAGTGCGTTACTGTAGTCTTACAGGACCACCATCAGATATACAGTCTGTCATTGACCAAAATGTCTCTACTGGCTCATGATTGTATATACACAATGGAATATTATTCAGTCATAAAAAATGAAATCTTGCCATTTGCAACAACATGGATAGATCTTCAGGGCATTATGCTAAGTGAAATAATTCAGAGAAAGACAAATATCATATAATATCATTTATATATGAAATCTAAAAAAATGTGCTCATTAGATACAGAACACATACTGCTGGGTGCCTGAGGTGAAGATGGGGGTAGGGGCAAAATAAGTGATCTTAATAAAGGGTCCCCTGGCTGGCATAGCTCAGTGGATTAAGTGCGGGCTGCATACCAAAGCATCGCAGGTTCGATTCCCAGTCAGGGCACATGCCTGGGTTGTAGGCCACAGCCCCCAGCAACCACACATTGATGTTTCTCTCTCTCTCTTTCTCCCTCCCTTCCCTCTCTAAAAATAAATAAATAAAATCTTTAAAAAAATAAAAAATAAATAAAGGGTCAAAAGGTACTGACTTGCAGCTATAAAAAAAAATAAGTCATGGGAATATAATACACAGTATTTTGACTGTTAATAATATTATATTGCATACTAGAGCATTGCTAAGTGAGTAGAACTTAAACGTTCTTATCACACACACACACACACACAATTGTACCTGTGTATGGGAAGAAATATTAATTAGACTTACTGTGGTAATCATTCTGCAATATATATAAATACTGAATCATTATGGTTTACACATCAAACTAGTATAATGCTATATGTAAACTGTACCTTAATAAAAACAGCTGGAATTTGAGGTAATACCTCCCTAAATCCCAAATATTGGGTTGACCAAAAAGTTCACTATGTTTTTTTCTGTACCATGGCTCTAGTAGTGCTTGTCTTTGACTTCATTCAACACGATTTTGTTAGGTTGCATTGTGACAGCTGTCATATCAGCATGCAGTTTTAAAACACATTAAAATTGGTGAATTTTTGTGCAGCTATTTTACTATTGAAGACGGAAGAAAAATGTAGCACAGTTGGTGTATTATGCTTTTATTATTTCAAGCGTGGTAAAAACAGAACTGTAACACAAAAAAAGATTTGCGCAGTTAATGGAGAAGGTGCCGTGACTGATTGATCATGACAAAAATGGTTTGTGAAGTTTCTTGCACTACTGACATTTTGACCAAATAATTATTTGCCATGGGGCTGTCTTATGCATTGGAAGATGTTTAGCAGCACCCTGGCCTCTACCCACTAGACACCAGTAGTGGGAGCTAGCCAACATACTCAATATATCCAAATCAATAAAGTTATTGGTAAAAATGAAAAATGTCGTTTGTTTTATGGAAAAAAATGTAACAGGTTTTTTGGCGAAGCCAATACAGAGTGGGAAAAGTCTCTTTGATCTCTTGCTTTATCACTGGAACTTGCATGTGTCATAAGTAGAAAATTCCCACAGCCCAGAATGATTTCTGGGTTTCTGAGCTGACAGGGCTGCCCACTCAATGCAGCATCCTCTGTCTCAGCAGTAGAGAGAGCTTTTGTGAGTATGTAAGAAGGAACTTCAGATAGTGCAGTCTAAGGCATCATTAAAGAAAACAGAGAGATGCTTTAAAAACTTTAAAGACACAGGTAATTTAAAAAATTAACAGAATGGCCCTCCTCACTTTGGTAGCCTAATTAAACATAGTCTGAAAATTCACTTTCAAAGGGTCAGATGAGCCACATTCCACAAGTTCCACATTCATTTCTTAATCTAATTTTTGCTTGTCTTTTTCTGCATATCACTTGCCAGTATGAGAACAAAAGACCCTCAAAAAAACAAAAATAAAACTTACCTTTAAATAGATTCTGCCAAAAATAAGGTAAAATGATGATTGATAGATTGTCTGATACAATGCAGGAATATTTTGTAATAAGCCAGTCTGACACTTGGGGAAATGTCACAGCAGAAAGAGGCCGAAGTTCTATGGCTCTGAGAGGATGGAGGTTAACCTCCAGGTAAGAGGCTGGTAAGACAGAACAGCTCAATGGAGAAGTTACCTTCAAAGCTGGTATGGTTCTACTGCTCTTTAGAAGGTTGTCCAATTTTATATTTAACCTAGCAATTTTATCTTGCATTCCCTTTTCAACCAATTCTGAAATCCTGTCCAAATGCTTAGAACTAGCTATTTGTGATCCTGCTAGTTTCTTCATTATTAAGTTAAATTTGGCCTATGCTAATAACTTTACAAATAGACATATGTGCCTAGTAAATATATTTTAATGTAATCTTCTAAACTGTTCCTGGAGATCTGAAAAATCTAGCCTAGAGGGGCTAAGAAGATGAAATTTATAAAGCTGAATACAAAATGATAGACACAAGCAACTATGTAGTAGCCACATTAGTACCCCAAGCCAGTAAAAAAATCAATTGCCTAGAACTGCAGTAGTAGGGTCTGTGATTCAGTGTCTAGTATATGGAGGCTATTGTAATCACCATTCCTCCCCCAAACCTTTAGAACTCCAACATGTCTTTCTAAATCTGAATATAGTATGACTTACTCATAAAGCCTACTCTAGACAGATTACATCGCTTCCTCCTCTATGCCCCCATAGATCTTTGTATATCTAAACAAGTAGATATACTTGTTTACATAGGTCTATGTAAAGAAGTATATCTGCTTGTTTACATATTCACCTTTTTGGTTTGAGTTATTAAGCCAGGCGGAGAGGGGTCGCACAGCACAAAGAGCGTTGGGACTGGGCGCTTAAGACCACAGTGGACAGACCCTGGGTGCATAAGTGGCAGCTGGAACACCCAGCTGAGGGGCGGCAGCTGGAAGACCTGGCCGAGGGGTGGCAACCGGCAGACCCAGCAAGGCAGCGATTGTGAAGCAAGGCACTGCGTGCAACCCAGGATCCCAGCGCTGGGAAATAGAGGCTTGGGGCACTGATTGAAAACACCTGTGGGGGTTGAGGCACAGGAAGAGACTCCCAGCCTCACAGGAGAGGTAGTTGGAAAGACCCACAGGGTGCACGAGCCCACCCAAAAGGGAATCAGCACCAGAAAGGTCCAGTTTAATTGGGAGAAGCAGTGGAAGGGACTGAAATCAGCAGAGAGCGGAGCAAGCACCATTGCTCCCTTTCGGACTCCGTCCCCACATACAGCGTCACAACCCAGCGACTGGGTTGCCCCGCCCTGGTGAACACCTAAGACTCCACCCCTCATACCTAACAGGCGTGACCAGACCAAAAAAAAAAAGATGGCTCAAACAGAAGAACAAATGAAATCCCCAAAACCCATCCTTTTAAGCAACCGAGAGATAGCCAGCCTATCAGATGCACAGTTCAAAACACTGGTGATCAGGATGCTCATGGAATTGGTTGATTTTGGTTGCAAATTAGATGAAAAAATGAAGGCTACAATAAGTGAAATGAAGAAAAATGAACAGGGAACCAATAGTGATGGAAAGAAAGCTGGGTTTTACATCAATGGAGTGGATCAGAAATAAGAAAGAAACCACCAAATAGAAAAGAATGAAGAAATAAGAATTCAAAAAAAAAAATGAAGAGAGGCTTAGGAACCTCCAGGACATCTTTAAACATTCCAACATCCGAATTATAGGGGTACCAGAAGGGGAAGAGGAAGAGCAACAAGTGGAAAAGTTATTTGAACAACTAATAAAGGAGAACTCCCCCAATCTGGCAAGGGAAATAGACTTCCAGGAAGTCCAGGAAACTCAGAGAGTCCCAAAGAGGTTGGACCCAAGAAGGAACACACCAAGGCACATCATAATTACATTAGCCAAGGAAAAAATGAAGGAGAGAATCCTAGAAGCAGCAAGAGATAAGGAGACAGTCACCTACAAAGGAGTTCCCATCAGACTGTCAACTGATTTCTCAACAGAGACCTTGCAGGCAAGAAGGGGCTGGAAAAAAGTATTCCAAGTCATGAAAGGCAAGGACCTACATCCAAGATTGCTCTATCCAGCAAAGCTTTCATTTAGAATGGAAAGGCAGATAAAGTGCTTCTCAGATAAGGTCAAGTTAAAGGAGTTCATCATCACCAAGCCCTTATTATATGAATGTTGAAGGGACTTATCTAAGAAAAAGAAGATAAAAAACATTTATAGTAAAATGACAGCAAACTCATAATTATTAACAATCACACCTAAAACAAAAGCAAACTAAGCAAACGACTAGAACAGGAACAGAACCACAGAAATGGAGATCACATGGAGGGTTAGCAACAGGGGAGTGGGAGGAGGAGAGAGGGGGGAAAGGCATGGATAATAAGTAGCATAGATGGTAG
>PVIA01012817.1:0-35678 GCA_004024845.1 Tonatia bakeri
CCCCCCCCAGCCCCGAAGGCTTTCTGGGCCCCTGCATGAAGTCACCCCCCTCCTACCATTATCCATAGATAATGCACCCAGAGCAGCCTGCCACGCCGGGCCCAGCAGCAATTTAAATAATGTCCCTCCACCCCACCAGCCTCTGAGCTCATTGCTGTATCACCAGGGCCTAGAAAGCTCCAGGAATGCAGTAAAGACTGAATAAATATTTGTGGAATGAGTGAGCACCCACAGGTCTGAGATGCCCAGTGACTGGATATATGCACACCAGGTAAACGGACCTGACACAGCCAGGCAGGACCATTAGTTAATTGGCAAAGAGCTCCCGGGATGTTTTGCCAGCCTCTGTTTCTCCCTGTGCCTCCTGGAATGTCCCCTCAGGCTAAAATGAACCAGCCCTCCCTCCATCCGATCTCCGAGGGACCCCTCCCTGGTTCGATCTCCTTCCCACCCCACCTGCCTGAATATCCTCACCCATCACCACCAGATGCTGCACAGACAAACCTTCCTCACCTAGGCAGGCAGGTCTGAGCCAGGCAAACAGAGCTTTCGTTTCCCACGTCACAAAGAGCAATGCCGGTGGCGGTGGGACCAGTCTCTGCTCTCTGGGCCCCTCCTGAGCCGAGGTGAGTGTGTCCCTGTCACCCAGCTGGGCACCCAGGAGGAATCAGTCTGCACCCACTGCCTCTGCCAACCTGGACAGAGGTCCTTCCAGCTTCACGCCCCAGACACCCGTGAAGCCAACACCGGCTTTACGGGAAGCCCAGGATCCCTGACAGAGGCTGAGGAAGCCGGGCAGAAACACCCCAGGGGCCACCAACTGCACAACACGGGTGCTCTGGCAACCAGCATAGGTGAGCACGACTCCCTTCAGAACACCCACCAGCTGAGTTTCATCCACCCTCGCCTTCCCGCAGCTACAAGCACCAAGGCCTCGCCGACTCCTCGGTAAGCAAGACAAGTCAGCCAGAGGCCCAAGCGTGCATGTCAGGCCGTTAGAGTTCGCAGGGCTCATGGCTGCAAGCAACTATGACTTGGGGAGAGGGTGAGAGAAAGCAGGCAGTGGCATTCTCACGCCCATGCCTCCCCATTCAGGAATTCTAAGGCAAGTGGGGGATGCATCCAAAGTCGAGGGTGTTGCAGAGTTCTCACGCATCACTGGTGGGAAGGGAAGACAGTGCAGCTGCATTGGAAAACGTTCTGGCAGCTCCTCACACTGCAACTCCAAGTAACATTCCACTCCCGGGGGTTGAAAGACTTGAAAATGCAAGTCCACACAAAACCTTGTCCTCAAAGCCTCCTAAAGGCATTATTCGTAATAGCCGAAAAGGTGTAAACAACCCAAATGTCCATCCATGGGTGACTGGATAAACCAAACGGGGTGTGGCTATACAGTGGAATATTATACAGCCATAAAAAGGAATGAAGCACTGCTACGTGCCCCAACACGAATGAAGCCTAAAAACATTATTCTTGGTGAAAGAGGACAGTTACCAAAGGCCTCACGCTGTGTGGTTCCAGTCGTAGGAAACATCTGGAAGAGGGAAATCCATAAACACGAACCAAAAAAGGAACAATAAACACAAAAATCAGAATAGTTGTCTGTTCCATCTTGAAGAAGGGTGGATGGGGTGGGAGAGCGTAAAGAGAGATGTAAGTTTTAGGTAATGTTTTAATTCCTGGATGGGGTGGTGGGTACGTAGGGCGAGCTCATTATACTATTAATAATAAATTCAGGAAATCAGAGAAAGCCAAGCATGGACTACTGATGAGAATGTGTCATGAACCAAGGGTTATAATTAAGGCAATTTTGAACTTCAACAGTAAGGGGGGAAATTCCCACATCAGGCAGAGGGGGAGATAGTTACGGGCTGGAGGGAAGATAGTTATGGGCTGGGGGGAGACAGTTACAGGCTGGGAATCCTGCCCAGAGACGCCGGAATGCCCCATCAGTGGTGCCACCGCAGAGCCAGGAGTCGAACCAGATGGGAGGAGGGTGTCCACAGCACCCCCCCACCCCCACTCACCTCTGCAGACCCAGGGAACAGCCACGTTCCTCATCCCCAGCTGCCCCATCACAAGGATAAAGAGAACCCTTTAAGGGAGTGTCCCACTGGGCTGTCAAAGGGCAGGCAAAGGAAGAAAAGCTCACAGGTTCTTATTGCTTCCAGTTCCCTGCAAACTCCAAAGGAAGGGCCCAAGCCGACCTGGAACACCCAAGGGGTTATTAGGACTTATTGCAGCAGTTTCTCAAGGTTGATTACAAACCGTTTACGTAGAGTGTTCCCATGGTTACTGTTTGAACACATGTCCTGTCCAGGTTTCTCCGAAACAACTGGGAAGTCACTTCTCTCCACCCCCCAAACCTCGGCTTCAGCACCGTTCTTTGTCCCTCCTATCCCGGGTCATCGAACGCACTTGGTTCCAGATTTCTCAACTCCTTGCGATCTCCAGTCGATTCTGCCCCAGGAAGTACTTCAATGCCCCTTAAAGATGGCATTCCCACTCAATGGCACAACACCATGACCTTTACCCTGGCTCCCCGCCCCAACCCCGTCACCATAGCAACCCATAGCCCGCCCATGTTCCTCCTTGCAGAACTGTGAGAAACTCCTCCAAACCCACGTCGCCTTTTCACCTGCCCGACCCCTGCTCCCTCCAACTGAAACGACGGTCACCCTGTCCTCTTTCTGCTTGACCCTGACTCATCTCCCCAGGTTAATTTCACATGTCACTCCTCCAGAAGGGTTACACATCACATCACATCATAATCACTGGTCTGCTTCCTGGTTGCATTATCTCCTTCATTCTTCCCATTAGGGTTGAGTTTTCTTGCAAGCAAGACTGCCTTTCTCGCCGCTGTGTCTCTATCCCCCCCCCCTTATCTCAAACCCCTTTCCTGTGGCCCACCCACTGACACCTGAGACAGAACAAATGTTCACGTTTGATGAATGAATAACTAGCTTAAACGTGCAAATTAGAGTCAGGCTTTATGTCTTGCATTCTTGAACTGGCAAGAGACAGAGTATAATGAAGCCTGAGGTTGGGAGGATTATAAGAATTTAAGTATCGGTGTATCCTGAGGACTCTTATTTCACGCTCCCGGTAGGTAAGGGGCGCGCCTTTGTGGATACTGCGCATGCGCCCACGCACGCGCTCCAAACCTCAAGCCCGGGGCTGAGCTCTTTACTTATACAAGCTTAGGTTTCAGCAACAGCCCTGTGCATTAGCAACTATCGCAACCCATGTCTCACAGGTGCCAAAGCTGAGCTTCATCACATATTTCCTAAATAGTAGAACTAGGATTCGAACCCAGGTTTTTCTTACCTGAAAGCCGCTGTTGTTACTCGAGATACCATATTGACACTGTTTAAAGAGACAAATGACAACTTTGAAACACAGAATGCACCCTGGGAGCTGAGCTCCGAGGAGGTTGCTTTCTTGTCACAGACAGACCCCCACAGGGCCGCTGGATTCCCCCTGCTAGCCCCAGGCGAGACACTCCTGCAGCGGCAGGTAGCCAGGACAGGAGCACCAGAGAGAGCCCCGGCCCTTCCCTGTGGCCGTGACCCAGTGACCCGGATGTTGCTTCTCAGACCCGCTGAGATTCTACCTAGCTGACATTAGAGCTGCAAACAGCAACAGTCAGGGGTAAGGTCTCGAAGCCACGGGTCTGGCTCCAGCAACTGATGGTCTCTGCTGCCCCCTAGCGCCCTGCTTCGTCCCAACAGGCCTTGTGGATTCAAATAAAGCCAAGTGCTTGGTACCACACTCGTCTGCATAGTAATGGCTCTTTCCTGCTTTGCTCCCTAGAGGGTGGCTGCTAGCTGGTTTTTCTGAAAACACGTATAAAGAAATTTTAAAACATTTTTTCATGACTAGGGCATTCTGAACATGGATAAAGGAAAAGAGTCGTGCGTGTATCCTGCCTTTCCTGCGTGGACTGCATTTCAGCGTCCTTAGCGGACAAGGCAATGCTTTACTTTATAGAAGAACTGCAGCTAATAGGAAAACAAGAGATGGAATTAGAAGTCACCATTTTTCAACCCTGAATGATGAAACTACTAGGTTAGCGGCTAGTGAGGAACTTTATAATGAGTTGATAAGGCTGACGACACCTGAACATACCTACGAATCTGTACATCATCAGAAATGGGAGTTATTGCCTCCTTATCTGATGCAAGGGGACATACAACCCAGGTCCACCGGTGAAGGCTTCTATCCCGTCTCCAAAGATGAACCAGAATTGAATCAAGCGTCCAGATCTCACTGCGTTTTTAGAAAAAATAAAAGGTTAAGCAGGGTTTTTCAATGTATATACTATCAACATTTTGGACCCGCTACTCTTTGTTGGGGGGGGGGCTGTTCTGTGCATTATGGGATGTTCAGCGGCTTCTTTGGTCCCCACTTACGACGTGTCAGTGGTACGCCTGCTGTGGTGACAGCCAAAAATGTCCAGCCCTTGCCAAGTGTTCCCTGAGAGGCAAAACTGCCCCCAGTGAAATGCCACTGGGTTAGAGACATGTGTTCAGTGACACCATGAGGAGACAATCAGCCAGTTGACGGCTGTTGGGAGCAGGGGTGTGAAGACATTGTAGCCGACCTAGGATGGTCCTATGGGTCATGGGTGGTCCAGAGCGCCCCAGGGGATAGGCCAAAATTTTGTAACAACTGCACTGCATTGCAGCCTCCCACTTCCATTCACAGACATCCGTCCCTAATAAACTCTTTGCACGTCAAACTCCTTCTCAGTTTCTACTTCTGGAGGGCCCAGCTGCCAATACTTGCTTAGTCTGA
Source organism: Tonatia bakeri (assembly GCA_004024845.1). Taxonomy (NCBI): domain Eukaryota; kingdom Metazoa; phylum Chordata; class Mammalia; order Chiroptera; family Phyllostomidae; genus Tonatia; species Tonatia bakeri. The sequence continues at coordinate 4,798 of PVIA01012817.1, forward strand.
TGCCCCGCTATCACCACCGAGAACGTATACAGTCCGATGGCCCCGCATAGAGTTTGCAGAAATGTGAGCCCAAAAACTCTTAGAATCATTCATAATACCAAGTTAATAAATATTATTATTCATTGTATTATATTAAATTATGACACTAAAACCGGTATTCTTTGCAATTCAAAAGTTTATGTTTCTTCTCATGTATCGCTATTACCCTTATTACATTTTATAAGAAAAATATTTTTAAATTTAAAAAAGCTTTGTATTTTAAAAAGGGCCCTTCCCCCCTTTTAGTGTTGATGAACGTGGCCACATTGTCATTTTGCACGGAACCCTGAAATTCTGTAGCTGGCCTGCAGGGGGCGATCATGGACCACTAACTTGGTTCTCTCGTAGGAGTCAGAAGACAGAAGTCTTACTGCAATCTACTATCAGGTATTTACACCTTAATGTGAATGTATTTTAGATCCTTTTATGAAATAAGGTTTTAAAATGTGTAAGAAGAGATGCCAGGGGTCCTGCATGCATGGAAAACAGATTGAAGACCGTTAAGAGGGGAAGGGGGGAGGGGGAACCAGTGGCCTAAAAATAAACTCCAAGTTTCACCCAGAATTACGTTTTGTTACAACCTTGTTCCTGACATGAATGTGAACCACACACATGGCCCGGCTATTAAAAACTAAAAGTTAAGATGTCATTTATTTGAGTCATTTTAAAAATCTCCCTTACTACCAGGAGTACACTAGGAACCACATACAAAATTAAAGTCAGGAGCACCACTAAACCTCTTGTTTGAGACCGGCTTCGAATGGCCCAGCTCTAGCGATTCGGAACTGCCTCTCACTATCTGGGGTCCTCTAGCGGGATGCCAATGTCTCAGAGCTCCAAGCTGAGAAAAACACCTGGAGTTCATGAAAACGTGACGACACTGTTATTTTCCACGTGGGGTGAAAAGAACTAATGTGCTGTTGGGATATTAGCACAAAGCTAGTGAAAATACACCCCTGGTAAAGTGAATGCCCACCTCCTGGGAGAGGATCAGCAGTCAAGCTTTCTCTTTTACGTTCTGTTACTTGTATATGTGATGTTTCTATGTATACAGCCATCTCGTGCAAAAAAGCAAAGACTTGTTAGTAAAACTCTAGCTAAGGGGAGTGGAATAAACCAAACCAGTCCCTCTTCTAAACAGACTGCAGGCTAGGACCTCCTGGAGAGGGGGGAAAAGGAGAACTAACCCAAGAAATTTTGCCAACGGCATTTGGAGCATACACTATGCTCAATTAAGACCCAAGAAAACTATAAACAAAGTTGGAACACTGGTGAGTGGTTTTCATCTTCACGGTGGCGTGGGCAGGCCATTCGAGAGAGAATGAGGAATGAAGAAGTGGGTGAAGAACAGGGGAGGCCCCTTCCTCCTTGTTGGGAAACGGAACCACAAATCTGGAAAGAGGAGGCTTTGCAGCCAACCACACGGCACTGCTTTGTAATCGAAGGCCGGGTACAGTTTTTCATCAGTTAAAATTGTACTTCCTTTATCCACTTTCATAAAGTGAGTGTGGCTTATTTACCTATTTTTACATAATTTACTTTACCCGATTAAGAGAGAACCAGCAGTTGGTAAAGCTGGTTGAGAGAGAACTCAAGACGACAGGCACAGAAAAATGAACGTTAAAATGTCTGGAGTACGTACAAAACTGGTAAATGTCACACAGTGTAATAAACCTGTCAGCTTTCAGATTAGAGGGGTTTGTTTTTGATTGGTTTGCTTTTTTGGTTTTGGTTTTAGTTTTTGTTGTGTTTTTTTTAACCTGAAAAAACTATTTGCATCTGTACTAGACAAAAACGTACACATTAACATGTAACTTTGCAGAGCCTGGGCCCTATGCAATAGTGAACAACAGATCGCACGAAGGCACGTCCCCCAAAGCATACTGGAGTCCTTGGGTGCGCTTGCTAGCTGGAGTGTGACAACATCCTCTATATAGAGAGAGGACAGACACTGCCGGCCGTGAGGGTCTGAACTCATCAGTACCTCTGTGGCAATAAGCACCGAGATCTTAGTTTCTGAATAGCATTCTCCGTCCTGGCCAGGTAGCTCTGTTGGTTAGAGTGTTGCCCTAATACACCAAGGTTGTGGGTTCGATCCCTGGTCAGGACATGTGCAAGACTCAACCAATGAATGCATAAATGAGTGGAAGAGCAAATCAGTCTCCCTCTCTCTCTCCCTCTCAAATAAATAAATACTTAAAAGTTTAAAAGAATAAAAATGGCTCTGGCTGGTAAGGCTCAGTGGATTGAGCCTGGGCCTGAGAACGAAGGGTTGCCGGTTCGATTCCCAGTCAGGGCACATGCCTGGGTTGTGGGCCAGGTCCCCAGTAGGGGGCACATGAGAGGCAACCACACATTGATGTTTCTCTCCCTCTCTTTCTCCTTCCCTTCCCTTCTCTCTAATGATAAATACATAAAATCTTTTTTTAAAAAGATTAAAAACGTAAATACCATTCTCTACTGAAAGGACTCGAGGCTCCTTGAAGAAGCGTCCTTTAGAAGCAAAGTCTCCCTCCGCTATATGGGGTTTCTCTAGGCTGCGTGTGGCCTCATGCTGGAGCCAGCGCGACACCCAGAGGCCTTCAGAGGCACCATTTCCCCTCGTCCCACAGGTGACATCCCCACCACTGTTCACACATTGTCACTGTCATGTGGAGACTTTCAGAGAGGCCTGTGGCTGCTGCTCGGGAAGCCCTGTGACCCTCGCCACTCTCGGAACTCAGAGAGACCACCCAGCTCCACAGAAATAAGAGTGCTGGCTGTCCGACTGTGAGTGAGGAGCATCATAGGGAAAACTGGAGGTTCGGTGTCTTCTGAACAGTCAAGCCCTTTTCCCTCCAGCCTCCTCTGAGTGGGGAACAGGCTCTGGGGAACCTGGAGGGGCTGGGGGTCTGCAATCCTGATCAGTGCCGCTCCCAGGAAGGAGCTTTCTGGGCCCGATGTACCTGTGGTCAGGCTCAGGGCCCGCTGCACCGGGACGCCGGCCCCTTCTCTGCCCACATGACCAGGCGGCCACCTCCTTCACCTGCTTCGGTGGCCCCCTCACTGCCCTTTCAAGGCCCCGCAGGATCTGGCCCCACACACACACACCTCCCGGCCTCACCCCTGGCCTCCTCCAGCTGCCCTCCCCACCGCACCACCATCACCCCTACTTACACACCCATCCCCATCCCTGGCACAAACTCCTGGGAATGTCCCTGTGCTCTCATGGTTTCCAGCACTTTGTGGTTGGCCTTGAGATGGCTGGGCTGTGTGTTGATGGTCAGTGTGGTCCCAAGCAGACTCCCAGAAGGGTCCCCACCCCACCCCACACCCATACCAGCCCCGGCACTCACACCTGCAAGATGGACCAGTGCAGCCCCCAGAGGGAGGGCAGGGCCTTCACCCGAGACCACTCTGGCCTTTCCCCAGGAGCCCAGCTCCCCAGGGCCCCACCCTGACTCTCCCGTGAAAGGGACAGCGTGCCCCACCCTGCCCCAAACACAGATGTCAGAAACGATCCTGGTAGCTGTTAAACCCGGGCTCCTCAAAACTCCCCCTGCAAGGGCCTCTTGAGCAGGACACAGGGCCCCAGGCAGCTCATCCCCACCTCATCTCAGTGGCACAGCCATTAGAGACACCGGCAGGCTCTGCCGTGGGTGGCTCTGTGTCCCTGAACCCTCTTTCAATAAACCGTAACCTAGGACCCAGCAGGTGTCACATGCTCTGCCAGGATCACAGGTGAGTAGGGAAGACACGGTCCCTTTCGGTCCCTTACAGGCCAGCAGGTGACCAGACACCTAAAGGTCTCTGCTGCCTGCTCCTCCGCTGGAACAGAAGTCACATGAAAGTGTTAAGACGACACTCTCATTATTCACCATTGTGCTTCCAATGCATATTCAAAAGCACGTCACAGAATACACATCCCAGGGCTTGACGTGACACGCATTCCTGGTCACTCCCTGGACTGCTGGGGTGGAAGGAAATTCCTCCCAGACGCTCCCGTCTGCGTGTGAGTCAGGAGCCCAGGCCTCCCCAGCTGAACCCAGCCGGAGCAGCAGGCTGGGCCCCGCAATGCATTCCACACCCGAGCAGAGGCCAGGCCCGGGCTGAGGACGGGGCGCCGGGATGGGCCGCCCGCCCTGAGAGTCCAAGGCCCTGGCCTCCGGCCTCCTCCGCTGCAGTCACAGCCCTCCACTGGCCTCGCCTCCAGCAATTAGACAAGAGGAGATGGTCCTGCCCTCCTCTTCCACTGTGAGCCTGTTGCGTCTGTGACTCTCATTCCTGCTGTGAAGAGCTGCAGAATCTCCCTGCTCTGAGTCAGACGCTGTGTGGCCACGTCCCTGAGGGGTGACTCAGACCCAGACTCCGCTCAGAGGCCCCGTTTGTAAATCGCCTTATTTGGGTCAGGCAGGGCAGAGCCTCTCTGGAAGGAAAGAGGCTTGGAGGTGGACACACAGACCGTGCCAGCCTGGGGTGGGCTCTGCAACTGCCCGGGCTCCTCCACAAAAGGGTTGATGCAAAGGAATGTCTTTACATTCCTACGCAGATTTACATACAGGCTTTACATCCTATGCAGATTTAAGTTATAAATATCACCTGGACATCCTGGCTGGCGTGGCTCAGTGAATTGAGTGCTGGCCTGCGAACCAAAGGGTCACCAGTTCGATTCCCAGTCAGGGCACATGCCTGGGTTGTGGGCCAGGTCTCCAGCAGGGGGCCACGTGAGAGGCAAGCACACATTGATATTTCTCTCTCCCTCTCTTTCTCCCTCCTTCCCCCCTCTCTAAAAATAAGTAACTAAAATCCTTAAATCATCTGGACAATGGCTTGGGTACCATTAAGCATCACTAGCTATGTCTGGAAACCCAAATGAATAGTCTAACAAATAAATTAATATGTAACAAATAAACATATTTAAGTCCATAGAAAAGTCTCCTCTGTATATATATTGAGCAGAGAAAAGAAAACAAATAACAAATCAAAAGTAGCCTCCAGAGAAGGAAGAAGCGTCAGCGGTGGAAGTACCCTGGTGACTCTGCCCTGGGCACCGGCTGCACCCACAGGTGGTCCCATCTCCAGAAGTCGGAAGCAGAGATGCTGAGGCAGGTGAGTTTGAGGCAGAAAAAAAGCCCAAACAAGCTGCACAAGGGTCCAGGCAGAGAAAGGAGAGCTGGTGGCAGAGACTGAGAAAGAACAGCCAGGGAACTGGAGAGAAACACAGGAGAAGGGGGTGTCTGTGGAAGCAGAGGGAAGAGAGGCTTTCGGGGGTGCGGGGGAGGGCAACATGCCGGGGCAGGCACAGGAGACACAGGTGAAACGGGGAAGCCCTGGCTGGATTCAGGACAGTGACAGCCATCAGTCACGTGGCCACTGTGGGGGCAGCGCGCTGATGGACAAGGGTCCGAGTGCATGTTTCTGCCCCACACCTAGGGCAGAGGTTCCCAGAGGCAGCCTGGGGCCCGGATTCCAACTCCACTGTTGGCTACTGAGGGCTCCGAAAGGGAGAAGCCTATAAAACACAACCACTCGTAACACTATTCAGTTCATATCCTCTCTGATTCCTTTGAATTCAGGGCTCCAACCCCAGCAAGAGAGGAGAAAGGACTGGCTTCTCCTGGGCCTCAGCCTTAGTGACAAGGGGAACGCTGCCACCCCCTTGGCCCTCCTAAGCCGGGAAGACAGTGGGACATGACTGCGGTCTGTGGCGTGGGGCCAGGCGTGCCTCATTTTTCCCATCCACGCAATGGGACAGGAAGGTCTCCCTTGACCAGGAGCAAACAGGAAATGTGCAGAAAGCGTGGCGCTCCGGGGCCGGCGCGTGACGTGCAGCTTCACACAGAATCTCCCGAGCCCACGCGCGGCCTGTGCCTCCGACTGGTCTCGAACACCCAGGGCTGTGGAGGAGGAGCAGCCTGGGTGGCTGTTTTCTCTTTTTTTCAGCTGGAGGAAATAAACTAAAGAAAAGAGATTGCCTCGCTGTGATTCTCTCCTATGTCTTTCACACAAGACACACACACACACACACACACACACACACACACACACACCCCTGCGGGCCCACACCCTGGCGATCCCAGCTGCCTCTGACTCACCCACTGCCCTCAGGGCTGGGGACTCCCCCCCCCCGGGAAAGTTCCCCACGGTGAAGGGTGAGGCCACGGTGAGTGTGTCAGCCTCCGCCTGCCCGATGTACCTGGGACCGGTGCTGTCTGGTCAGAGAAAAGTGAGCTGTTGTCTGATCCTGTGCGACAGCCTTGTGAGAGAGGCTTTGAAAGGTTCCAAGAGCGTGTTTATTCAGGTTGAAAAACTGGGTCTCAGTCCAAGGACAGGGGGGAAATAGTCTTCGTGCATGCGAATCAGTTTTGAGTAGCTCAGGACAGCTCTGGGCCTTTCTGGGCAGAGTCCTGGCTACCTGGAGGCGGGGGCTGGGGAGAAGCGTTCAGGGTGAGCTGGGAAGCTCTTCTGCCCCAGGGCTTCAGGGAGTTTCTGGCGTGACTTCTGCCCAATCCATTGTTGCTTAGAGGCCTGGGGAGGGGAAGCTCAGCTGCTCCGGGCCAGGAAGATCTTCCATGAGCCTCGCCGGAGAAGCCTGGTCATTCCCAGCCGCTCTGCCATGCTGGGGCTGGGGTGGTGGACAAACTTTCTCCCCAGGGCCCAGAGCCCAGAAGAAATACAGGCGAGCCCAGAGGAAGTTGAACAGTGAAACCAATTAACAGCTTCCAGGAAGGGCTGTCTTTTTCCTCTGTTCTCCGCTCTGATGGTTCCATAAAATCGTAGCACCGGAAACCCTGGAGCTAAAAATGAATGCCCGCATCCCCGTGGCACCCGAGGGTACAGAAAGCAGAGCCTGGTGGTGGGCAGTGGTACCCGCCCCTCAGGCAGTGTGCCCAGACTCAGCTGAGGATGGAGGATGGCAGATAAAAGCACAGCCAGGTGTACATAGGGAAAGACTTTTGCAACAGGAAGAATTCTCCTGTCTGTGAATGCCAGAACCACCGACACCTATGGAGAGTTTTTATGAGTTCATTTGAGCCGAAACCGATGACATATGCCGGGGAGCAAGATCTCAAATGCTGTAGAGAATGGCGGTTTTGCAGCTCCTTTTATGCACTTGAAATGAGGGAGGGGACCTTAAGGGGGAGCACCCGCAGCGGGGAGACTGCACAAGGCCGAGGCAGGGATTGGGCTGCAGGACCGGTGACGAGATCGCAGTACGTGCTTTCTCACAGGTGCTCATGCCTTTTTCAAGTGCATTTGGAACACTCGCTGGCAGGGGTTCGGGACCTCCCAGAATGTGCCGCTGTGGCATGTGAATTGCTTTGAGCTGAAGGCAATGGAGCCCTCAGAAACTTTTCTCTCTTCCTCAAAGAACTTAAGTCAGCGGCCTTGCCCATGATTAAAGATGATCAGAGATAACCTTTTTGACCTTTCTATAAAGGGCAGGACAAACGAATAACTGTTCTGCATCTGTTCTTCCTGAGAACATCCACCTTCCATTCTGAAGCCCCTGGTGCCTTAGCTCCGGACACCCTCTACCTCCTGTTCCCTGTCCGCTCTGCACCTGCCCTGTACACAGGGTTTCCACACGTCTGTCCATACTTACATTTGGCTATTTGCCTTGTTAACCTGTCTCATGTCGATTCAGTTACTAGACCCATGGAGGAACCTTGAAAGGGAGAGGAGAGTTTCTTCTTCCCCCACACTTGTACTAAAAAACGTTATTAGCGTTTGTCTGAAATTCAAATGGAACCAGGAGCGTGCACTTTTTATCTGTCAAATCTGCCAATCCCCATGATCAAGTAGCTGGCCAGCAACAGTGCAGGACTGCGATTGTAACAGGCTTTGGTGACTTCAGTCCTTGCCCTGCCTGGCGATGGCATCTGTAAAATGGGGGCAATAGGAGAAGGACAACTTTCTTACCCAGTTGCTGGGAGGATTTAATGAGATCCCCTATGCAGAGCCGTCAGCACAGTGGCACGAAGTTGGGGCCCAACTGATGGCAGCTGAAGTCCCTTGGACCGCCCTCCCTGACCTGCTGGCTCACGGGGTGTCTCCTGGAGAATCACAGTGCCCCAGCCCCCGGTTTGGCCACCTTTTCTCCCCAAGAGGTGGGAAAGGGCTAGGGGCTTTGAGTGTGCATCCCAACTTTCGTCCCGGAGCCCCTGTGTCGGGCCGGCCGGCTGAGCCACCCCGAGACCGTCCGCAGGTGGCAGCACCAGCTCCGCGTCCCTCCGGCCCGTGCGCTGCAAGCTGCGCGCAGGCGGGCTGCGTCCCGGGCCCGCTGCCGAGCAGGCCTGGAGCCGCGAGGCCACACCCCGTCGGGCGGAGGGCGCTTCCCGGCCGGTGAATCATCGCCAGCAGCGTAGCCCGCAGTCCCGTTGCCGAGCTCAAGGCCCGGCCGCGCCCCTGCACCGAGCCCGGAGCCCAGCACTGAGCCCCCGATCTCGATCGCCGCGCAGCCGGGCACCATGGCGGGCATCGCGGCCAAGCTGGCCAAAGACCGGGAGGCGGCGGAAGGACTGGGCTCGCACGAGAGGGCGGTCAAGTACCTCAACCAGGACTACGAGGAGCTGCGGAACCAATGCCTGGAGGCCGGGGTGCTCTTCCAGGACCCCTCCTTCCCTGCCATCGCCTCTTCCCTGGGCTTCAAGGAGTTGGGACCCCACTCCAGCAAGACGCAGGGCATCCAGTGGAAGCGGCCCACGGTAGGAAGCGCGGGCGGGAAGCGGGGCAAGGAGGGTGCGGGCGGGCGGCGCGGGTGCCAGGCCCCGGGGCCGGGGAGGGCAGGGCGCACGGGGCAGGGGGCTCGGAGGGAAAGTAGGCACTCCAGCCCCAGAGCCGCAGCCCGCAGCGCAGCGACCGCGCGCATCCCCGCGGCTACCCAGCCCGTTACCCGGTGCAAACTCGCGGAGACGCTCCCGGGTGGCCGGGGTCCACCCACGGCGCTCCGCGAGACGCTGCCCTCAGATCCCATTAGCAGGCCCTCTGGGGACTTCACAAAAACTAGGGTGACAGAAGGGAGCCTGGGGGCGACTTTGGTTGCACTCCGGTGGGGAGCTGGGGGAAAGTGGGGATGAGGGTGGGGAGAAAAGGACGGTGGGCGGCCACCTCGGCCAAGAAAAGTCAGTTCTTAACTTGGGTGCTGCCGGCTGCAGGGAGGGGCACATCCACAGCCTGGTCCTTTGGTGACTAAGGGTTGTCTCACGCAGCCCCGGTGAGATGTAGCCAGTTTCTTGCTTATTTAACAAACGGAAACAGAGAAGACCGGCCCGGACCATTCACGCTGGTGACACAGGACAGGCAGGTGGAGTGCAGAAGCAGCTCCTCATCATCCCACTGGGCCAGAATCCTCCCTGGGAACCTCAGGGGGCCTCCAAGCTCCCTTGTCTCCACCTCCCTACCCCCACCCCCAGTAGCTCTGTTCTTGCCCTGGCAGGCCGAGGACAGCTGGCTCCCTAATCTAGAGGTCCAGGGGCTTCCCATGCAGTCCCCGCTGGGTCCACCTCGCATGGGACCAAACCTAAACACAGCTTCCTGGGAAAGCCAGCCTGTAGGTTCCAGTTGGAGAATAAGCGTTCCTGCCCTGGTCGCACTCCTCTGAGCCTCCCTCCCTGACCCCCTATTACCTCAAACAGAGGGCATGGGCGGCCAGTGCGCAGGAAGTGCCGCAGGCCAGGACATGGGCCCCTGAGTTCATTTCTTGCTAACCTGCCTGGTGACTTGCCCTGAGACAGTCACGCTCTGTGCCTCCTTGTCGTGCTCTGAAAGAGCTGATGCCTACATCTTTTCTCCCTCCACTGACTCACGAGGCCCAGACGTGTTCAGCTCGAAGGCGCCACTCTTTCCCGCCTTCTCACCTGCCAGGGCCGCCCCTTCCTGGTCTCTTGGTTTCCTGGAGTCTGTCTCACTCTCATTCTTTGGGGCGTAGTCCAGTGTCCCCTCCCCGACCTTATCATCCCTGACTGTGCTTCGCAGCTTCCTCCCTAATTTTTTATTCCTTATCACGAACCCTGCCGATTTCCTCTGTAGCATTCTCACGATTTATAAACATAATTTACACGTATCTGCTTGAACTTCCCCCGAACTGCAGGAATCATGCATGAATTCATCAGTAAATACATCTCCTCGGGGCTTGGTGGGGTCAGTGCCCTTCCACAGCTTGTGTGCACTCACACACGCATGCACACACGTGCATCCATTCATGCAGCCATGTTTACTGAGAGCCTAGGGCTTCCCAGGCGCTGTCCTAGATGCCTGGGATACACCCGTGAACAGCAAGACAGTGACAGTTTGTGGAACAAGTGAGTGAGTGAATGAATGAATGAATGAATGCAGGTTTGTAACAAGCCTCAGATGAAGTTATGGTGGTGAAAGTGAACAACAAGAGACTTCAGTCACCTTACAGTTGTACAGCAATTTACACTTTCCAGAGTGAACTTGCACACTCACTTATTCTTTCATTCATGCAATAAGCATTTATTGAACACCTACTGTATGCCAGGCACAGCACATATAGTTTCTGCCTCTGAACTACTAGTATACACTATGTGCACTGCCTTCTCATGGTGCAGATAAATAGTCTCACTAGGGGCGAGTGAAGGGACACAGACAGGTCACCCAGCAGTCGGCAATACCTGTGGGACTTCGAGACAGGGAAGCAGACCAGAGCCATTCGGTGCTGGGGCAGGCTGAGCTCCGCATGGCCACGGGGGGTGGGGCTCTGGTGTTCCATTCAGCAGGTGCAGAAACCGAGACTGGGGGAGGTTAAATATTTGCTCACACAGGGGTCGGTCGGGGTGGAGCCAGGGCAGCGCCCAACCTGTGGGCATGCAGAGCCCACAGCCCACAAAGGCCCTCTGCTTCCGCCCCAGCTTCTCAAACACTGCTGTAGCCAGGGTCGGCCCAGGAGGCAACACCGTGTTGCCTCGCCTGGGACATGAGCAAGTCGTCAGTGACAACAGAGCCTTGGGGTGGGGCAGGATTTCAATGGGTGGACGCCGGATGGTTAGAGACTCCGGGTGAAGGTGCCAGAACATGGTACAGGATGTGGTCTGCTCCTTCCAGGAGGCGCCTTGGGAAGGGAAAGAGGAACCCCGGGAAGCAGGGTAGGACCTGGGCTTGCGAGGCTGTTGTTTCGGAGGAGAGCCACTGGAAGGTGGCACAGGTGGAGCCACTGGGGAGGAAGGGGCCAATGACAAAGGCGGGGAGGAGATCACCAAACGGTCCCTGAGGAAGTGAGAGTGGCACTGCGCCTTCTCGCCTTCTGGATCAGGGGTTTCCCCACACTGGTAGCAGAGGGCTGGAGGGGGAGAGGGGCTGGAGGGGAAACTTCTCAAGTTGCCGGTGCAGCGGCTCTGCCAGGAGAAAGCTGGTGACATCCGAGGACAGCACCAGTCAGAATGGAGCAAGGGCAGGGGGTGTCAGTCCCCATGTTTTCCTTGGTGACACCGAGCCTCTGAGAGGTTTAGGACTCAGCTGGCTGAATCAGCCTCAAACCTGCATCTCCCACCTCCAAGTTCAGTGATTATCATCAATGTCTTCAGTAATAATAACAATAATAGGTCATTTTTAGAGAGTGTTTACCGAGGTTCATCTATATAGTTTTCTCATTTAGCCCTCATAGCAACCCTAGGTTGTAGGTACACTTGTCACCACTGCCCCCATTTTACAGATGAGGACACTGAAGCTTGAAGAGGAAAAGTCACCTGCAGGGTCACCCAACTCACAGACAAAGTGGCTGAGACTCAAACCCAGGTGGTCTGAGTCCAGAGCCCCAGCCCCCAGCCCCTTTTCCAGGTCGGTTACACCCACATTTAATCCTGTAGCCTACACTCTGTGCACGCCACTCCGCCTTCCAAAGCTCTCTCAATGCCACTCTGAACTTTTGCCTTCTTTGGAGACGCTGCCAAAGATGGAGGAAAGTTTCTGAAACCTAATGGAAAAATCCTGGTGGGGTAAGAGCTTGGCACACTCGGGATTATCAATTCAATTCCCCGGCTCCCGGCCCCAAGCCCCAGCCATTGCCTCAGCTGCCTAAGTGCCCAGCTGGCAGGCCTCACACAGCGCTGGCCCGGGTTTCTCATTGTCCCTGTCATCTGCCAAACAGACCTCCCCGAGCAGGGAACAGACAATGCAGAGGAATGTGCCGGGCTGCACACTGTGGTTCCCTGACGGATGGACAGGGGACGGACGGGGGCTCTATCCGGGCCTCGCCCAGGAAACCCTTCTGCTCCACAGAGAGGGGCTCCCGAGGGTGTGGGTGGAGCCCTGAGAAGTTGCCCAGGCCTAGAGAAGCCCGATGGGTGCCCTGACTTCCTCTGTGGCTTTGGGTGGGGCTCTGCAGAATCAGGAAGCGGCCGAGAGGGCTGCTCTGCTGAGAGGGGCCGGGATTGTTCAGGGCCGCTCCCACCAGCCTGCTTGTGGGACCTTCCTGTGCTTTTCACAGCCATAGAGGTTTGTTGCTAATCCATGAGAGGCAGCGCAGGGGCCCGGAGAGTACACATTTTGCACCAGGAAGTTCACCTCTGTCCCGGGGCTGTCTGTAACTTGTGAGTGGTGTCCCATTAGACACATTGCTTTCTCCCCTCGGCCTGTGACCTCACCCGTAGCATTGGGACAGGACTCATCTTGTGTCCTGAGAGGGTCTCACGAGATAAAACCCCACGCCCCGTGTTGACACACAGCAGGTCCGCAATGCCTGCCCCAAGCGCCATGGCCCCACAGACGAATCCAGAAAGCGAGACACCTTGCCCGGCCCTCAAGGCACATGTGAGTGCTGGGAAGACGGAGGAGTGCCCGTCGGCAGCACCAGACAGTGCACAGGCAAAAACTCAGTTGTGGAGTCTAAATACTCCAGACCCCAAATCACAGGGATGAGCGATAGCTGGCTGGGCTGTGAAGGAGGGCTTCGTGGAGGAGGTGGCGCTGAGTCTTGAAATATGGTGAGATGTAGAAAAGGAGAGAAGAGGATGGGACAGGGAGGAATTCTAGGCAAGCCAAGCAACTGACGCGCGGGGAGAGGAGAGGGGCCAGCTCGCCAGTCTGGCAGCTCCGGCGTGTAGACGGGCTCACAGCCCCACAGAGGAGGCTGGACTCGATGCTGATGTGGCCCGAGGAACCAGCGTTAGGATGCAGGCTCTGGGCAGTCTGGAGCCTTGGCAAGCCTCTCCTTCTTGGCCAGGAGTGTCCCCCCGCACCTCTAGGGACCCCCGAAGCAGGGGTGAGGAAGGGACCTTATGGCAGCCTAACTGTACCTGCCAAGCTGACCCGGGGGGAGGGTGGGGGAGAGGGGGTGCGACGTCCCTGACGGGAACCGAGGCGTCTCAACCAAAAAAGCACGTACCCCGAGGGTTGACGGTACTTTGTGGCTCTCATTCCCAGGAGATCTGCGGCGACCCCCAGTTTATTGTCGGAGGAGCCACGCGCACCGACATCTGCCAAGGAGCCCTGGGTGAGTGACAGAGCAATGACCTGCAGAGCAGGCCACGGGGTCTTGTCTGCAAGGCAGGGGGCCACAGGGGGTGAGGGATGATCGGTGGCTTCTCCCCCTCCCCCAGCAGCTTGGCCATTTCCATTTCCATTTCCAGAAGCTTCTGGAATTTCTTCCCCCCTGGGGAAGTGCTGGTACACACAATTTGCACGAACATGCACAGGGACCTCCTGTGTCCCCCGCACTGGGCTAGTTGTTGAGGTTGAGGAGATGCTCCCCTGGGGGACAGCAGAGGGCCACCCATGGTCTCCGCACCTCCTGGGGTCCACCTTAGTGGTGGCCCATGCAACAGTCAGGCTGGGGGCCGCGGGCCAGGTGGGAGGGCACACCGCAGTCCCTCTGGGGCTCACTCAGGAACAGGCTCGGGGACTCAGCGTGGAGGAAGAGGAGTCCTCCTGCGTGCTCGCTGCTGAGAGGAGGTGACGATACCAGTGTTCTCAGTATTTGCAAGGCAGGTCACCACGGCGCCACAACAGCGGGGCGCGGGCACACGCCACAGCGAAGGCGGGTGGGGGTGCTCATTTTAACCGAGAGTCCCAGCGGGAGCTGACTCTAGAGGGTCTGCCACCGCTCTGTGAGGCTGAGCTCCGATCTCTGGCTGGACACCAGCCGGTCTGCGGAGATGGGAGCCTGCGGCCTCCGCGCTGGGCAGAAAGCTCCCCAGGCTTCTGGGAATAAGTCCCCAACAAGACCTGGGACCACTACTTAAATGTCTCGTAGAACCCACCCTCCATTTTTTCCGACTCAGTCAATACGCCCCGTGGTCGCCGACGCATCCCGTCTGATCTGATACCCTTGCTCCCCGCCGGCGAATTCAGCACCCTCCTCAAACTAGTCCATCAGTCACAAAATCGACCGTCTTGAGTTGTACCTCCTTTGCTGGCCCTCCTAGAGGTTCTGACGCTCAGAATAATAACAGCTAATAGTTACAGGGTATAAACTGCGTGCCAGAGACTGAGCCGAGGTAGCAAAATGTCTACGGTAGCGTCATTGCCGTTGACCCTGAACGACACGGGTTCGACCTACTTGGGTCTACCTATACACAGATTTTTTTTTTTTCCAGTAAATATGCACAGTGCTGTAAATGTAGTTTCTCTTCCTCTTGATTTTCTCTGGCTTTATTGTGAGAATACAGTATATAACATGTATGACAAACAAAATGTGTGTTTAATCGACTATGTTATCGGTAAGGCTTCCAGTCAACAGCAGACTATTAGTAGTTAAGTTTTGGGGGTGGTCAAAGCTATACACAGATTTTTAACTATGCAGAGGTCAAGCTAGATTCCACAGGCCGGGCAAGGGGGGGCACTGGAAAAATTTCAAGTCCTGAGCAACGCCAGGACAGCTGCGTGAGTCATCGGGACGGGCACCCTGAGGAGATGCCACCCAGGGAGACCTGTGACCCCCTCCCCGAGCCGTGACCCATGCATGACCCAGGGCTGGGCGGGCAAAGTCAGCTGTCCGAACCCCTGAGCAAATTCCTGAGATGCCAGAGCACATTCTTACCTGAGAAAACACGCACCTCCATTTCCCGTCTTTCCAACCCACTCTTAACGGAAACTCGGGGTCCTTGGGCTCCTACGTGGGTACTCCTGGAAAATCCACTTAACCAGTGGATTTAGAGGCTCACTGGGCTGGAAGCCGGTGTTGCCTTTGACCTCCCCGGGGGGCTTCACGCCTGAGCTGGATTCCACCTGGGCTAAATTCCACACCTGGACCAAAGGGCTACTTCAAATGGAATGCCCTCTTAAGAGCCAAGTTGAGAATAACAAATGTAGGAGCTAAATCCTGTTTAAACACTGCCGAGCCATTTGCGGAGAGGACAAGCAGCACCTAGATTCCTGGGTAAAATTCTCCAGGATGGGCACCAAACCAAATAGGTCAGTCTTCTTGAAGCTTCTCGGTTGTTCCGGAGGTCTCTTCACACCAGGCTGGCCCTTGTTCTCCTGGCATTTCCTTTTAGCAGGAGTGCCCAACCTGTTGGCACCTCCGGGCCACACCGGAAGAAGAGTTGTCTTGGGCCACCCATTAAATACACAAACACTACCAAAAACTGATGAGCAAAAAAGAAGGTTTCAAGTAAACTTGCGATTTTGCGTTGGGCCGCATGTGGCCTGTGGGCCGCAGACTGGACACCCTTGCTGTGGAGGACCTGATTAGATTACAGGCTGTGAAACGGGGTTGACTGAGCTCTCTCCTTGATTCTAATGCCTGGGGACAGGGCTGTTACTGATGGGTGGTGACTGACACCAAGTGCCATAGGCCCAGTGGCATTGGGCCCAGGAGCCTTGGCTGTGACCCCTGTCCGCCGAGGCTCCACCCCTGCCTTGCAAAGAGCCCACTGTGGGCAGTGATCCCTTGAACCCTCTGCCCCTTCTAAGACATGCTCGACAAGGTGGCCTCAAACATACCCTGAGTGTGGCGCTGAGCCGCCCTGCGTCATCCCTTGTGCCTGATGCTGAGTGTGGACCTTGTGCTGGAGGGTCGGAGCCCCGAGGATTCATCCCCAGCCCCACACATGGAACAATAGCCACACACCTGTCGCCCGCACACCAGTGTGCCACGCGTGTAGCATTTTCACCCCATCGGCTCACACAACCGTCCCAACGGGCCACACAGCTCAAAGTACCTGCAGAAAGGACCCTGATCTGATTGTGAACCTCTCTGAGCTCCTTTTTCGTAACCCGGGACTCGCTCGAGTTGCCCCAAAGCTGTGATGAGATAATGTGGAGGTGACGTAGTCAAAGCCGAATTCATTTCCTCACCTGCGTTTTCTGCCCTGAGACTCAGCTCGCCAGTGAGCCCAGGCGGCGCTGCCCTTGGACTTGTACATTCCCACTGCCCCTCCGGCCTTCACAGTGTGGCCTGGCCATGGTCCACCCCCAGCTCCCACCCTCTTTCCCCGAAGATTTGGGACTTCACCAAACAATTCGGACGCGGTTCGAGGAGCTCTGGCAATGAGCCGCCAGCTCTGCAGACCATGGAGCTGGCTAAGAAACCCGGCGCTCAGGAGGAAGGGCTGGAGACCCAAGGCTGGCCCTGCCGCTAAATATGGCTCAGTAATAGCAGGTGCCGACCTGTTCTTACGGGTGATTGCCACTGGGATGGCCCCCAGAGGTCCAGATAATTGCAAAGCTGAGCTTCTCCTACCTTTGATTTCCACTCGGCCCCTGCTGAGTTTTCTCCACTCCCTCCCCCACATGTCCACGGCCCACACAGCACCCTCGGAGGCCCCTGTGGGGCTCATGGCTGCCAGCTCCGCCAAAGCTGTCGAAACAGCAGAGCCCCATTCATTGAAACCTAGCAAATGTCTTCAATGCCCCTCAGAGGTGGGTCACCCTGACTCTGCCCCCAGCAGTCACACGGGCCCCCAGAGCATGCCCAGCTCAGCAGAGAGCGGGGCCAGGCAAGACCCATGGAAAGAGCCCACGGAAAGCATGACCTAAGGAAGTTTCCAGCTCCTGCCCCCTCCACCGCTTGCTTACCAGCCTGGCTGACTTGGGGCAGGTTGGCCAAGCTCTCTGATCCTCAGTCTCCTCTTCTGCGAAATGGGACTAATGATAAGACTCCCTTCCGCGGCTGGGGTGGAACGTGAAAGTAAGAAAGGCCCACTGGAGAGTCCTCAACACATTCAAGGGGCTGCCATCACTGCTGAGTACAGCTTTGTGAAAAGGCCCTTCGCTGCCTCCTAGAAGAAGGGGGCGGGGATGGGAGAGGGAGGGAGGCGGAGATGAGGTGCTGGGAAGCAAGTCCTGGTCTCCAAAAACTCACCCTCCAAGAACCGAGAACCGAAGGGCCAGGAAAGGGAAGGCAAAACCCGGCGCCTGGGTTGGGGTGATGCACTCCTGTCCGGACTGGGAGGGAAGGGGAGTGAGTACAAGGGGCCATACAGGCCCAGGGGGCAGATTGCACGCTCTTCAAACAGAGACATTTTAAAATGCCTTAAGTAAATATTTCAATGATGTTTAACGATAATTTTTAAAAATCTCTAATTTGTCTAATAGCTATCTGGCTAAAATGTCAATGGACTTCACTTTTTAGAACAGTTTTAGATGTGCAGGCAATTGGAGCTGGTTGTAGAGATAACAGTCCCGCCCGCACCCCCCCCACCGCCCCACCCCACCCCACCCCTGGCTCTGCTCCCCGCTGACACCCTACGTTTGACAGAGCGGGGGGCGGGGCGGGGGAGGGGGCGCTGGTCACTGCGCATGCGCCAGTGCGGACAAGTTTTCATCAAAGTGCAGGGTCCGCGGGCACTGGGACAAGACTCGTCCGACTGTCTCACTGTGTGCCTCACGTCCTTGTTCTGCGCCGAGATCCCACCCAAGACCCCACGGGGCACGTCCTCGTCCTGTCTCCTCTGGCTCCGCTGAGCGGTGACCGTTTCTCGATGCCCCTTGTTTCTGATGAGTCTGACAGTTTTGAAGGTCGTTTCTGATGAGTCTGACAGTTTTGAAGGTCGTTTCTGATGAGTTTGACCGTTCTGAAGGTCACCCACCGGTCAGGGATTTTGCAGGGGCCCTTTGTAAAACACAGTACACGTAGGCTTGTTTTATTTCAGAGAACTAGAAAATAGCTTGTTGGCTGGTGGGATGGAGAAAGTAAATACTTTTTTCTCTCTTAAAAGCAGTCACCTCTACTCACCCCAGCCCTGCATTCCCGCCCCGCCACTGCGCGGCCCCGCCCACCCTCCCGGAGCCGGCGGGGCGCCATGAGTCATCATTTCCTCTGGCTTGTCTTCTGCTTGTGAATGTTCTGTCGCAGATGGGTTCCCCTGCGGCTGCTGCCCCGCTCCCTCTCCCTCTCCGGCTGGGCCTCCGTCTCATAAGCAGGGCGGGATGAGTCGCTAACTTTAACATTTCACCCCAGATCCCTGGCCTTTTCCGGCTGCCCCAGCCTCAGCCAGCACCGAGCAGGGCTCCAGGCCCATCTGCAGCCTAAAGGGCCAGCCTCTCCCGGGCAGTCCTTGACCTCCCCTCCCCAGAGAGCGGGAGCTGGGGGAATCCTCCCAGAAGACTTCCCCACTGTCCCACAGGCCCCTGGGGTGGGCGCTGTGGTCCCGCAAGACCCCATGGAGCTGTGGGTCAGACCGTGACTTTGGCTTGTTCAGGCACCCCCTGAGTTGGGAGCCAGGCCACATCCCTGATGGCCTCAGGCAACTGTCGCTGAGGCGAGAGGGCTGGATCAGACTTTCCCAAGTCCCCAGTGGTGACTCCTGAGGTCCCCTCCTGCAGCCCCTTGGCCCCACACCCCCCACACGGGGCACCATGGTTATGAGCTCAGGTCACCCCCACTTTCAGCGTGGTGGGCCCATCCTCAACTCAGTCACCTGCACTTTGCTGCCCCAGACACAGGGAGACTTCTGTCCAGGAAATGAGGAAGATAGATGCCCAGCAGGAGGTGAGGGTTCAGGGGAAGGGAGTCAGCAGCTGGGCCAGTCTCCCTCCTCCTGAGCGGGGGTCTGTAATGCACCCAGATTGGGGGGAAGAGGTGTGGATATGACTGTGTCTGCCAGGAAGCTGTCACATCTGCAGGAGTCCAGGCAGATAAAGGCTCAGACATCCGGCAGTGACTCTGGGGACCTCAGCTGCAGGGGGCAGGGGCACAGAGATGAACCTGCACCAGATGGCTCCCTCCTGGTCCACCACCTGGCGGAGGACAAGGCAGGGCTCAGCTGCCTGATGTGACACCCTCCTGAGGGTCCTGATGTTGCCACCCAAGTGCAGAGTGTGTGAGTGTGAACCTCAGCTTCCTTGCCTCCCTCCCCCTTCCTGTCCCACCTTAAGGCCCCCTCATGCTGGAGCAATGGGGGGCCAGGACTGGGAAGGGGGCATGCAGTTTGGATCCTTCCACACCCTCTGTGTATGCTGTTCACAAAGGAGGTCACAGGCCCAGCCTTACGTGTGATTGCAATGGGGCCTCTCTCCTCCCTCCACAGCTGCTAATACAAATGTGTCATGACTGCAGGTGGGGGGATTCCAGTTTGGGGTACCCTTTCCTGGGCTGCTGCCAGGTATGAAACAGGCAGGGAAGGGAGGGCCCCATGTGACTCATCCGCCATCACCTCACATGCCTGGGCGTGTGCATTTCCTCTAGAAAAGCCCCTCCCCACCAGCTCTCAGGGGTGGCCCTCAATTTGCTACTCAGGGCTTCTGTCCCCTCCCTTCCAAAGATGAGATTCGGGTGGCCTAGGGGGGCCCCCACTGCTGGGCTTCGTGGGCTGTCGGAGATGGACAGAGTGTCGGGTCTGCCAAAGACTGTCAGACTCAGAGTCTCAGAAAGGGTCACAGTTAGCCAGAAGCAGCATCGATATCTTGGTCCAGTTTTTATTTATCTAGCTGTCCCCATGGAAGGCACAGGAACAAAGCCCTAAAGCAAGGAGACACAGGACAGATGAGACTTCAGGCAGAGCAGGGTTTCTGACCTTGGCCCCGTGGGCATTCAGAGCCAGGTACTGCTTCCCTTCAGGGTGTCCTTCACGCTGCGGGTCATGCAGCAGTGCCAATTCCCGGCCCCTGTCTCCCAGATACACCAGCTCCCTAAGCGTGATGGTCAGAGAGGCCACAGAATTCACCCCAGGGCCCCAGAGTGGGGGTGGGGGCAGCAGAAATGCCCTGGTGGAAAACCACTGATAAGATGGGGGGGGGGTGATAAGGACCAGGGGGAGGGCTGTGTGGACGAGGCTGTGCTAACTGGTAGGTGAGCGGCCCCAGGCCAAGTTCACACCCACCACAGCCACACGTAGGAGTGAACATCATTGGCTGAGAAAAGGAGCAGTAGCACTGACCTCGGCCAGCCTGCGGGCACATTGCTGGGATGGCTGACCTTGTGGGAGAGGAGGTACTGCTGCCTCTGCAGCCAAGGAGGGAACCGCCGCCCTGCTCCCCCAAGGAGTCGCCCCGGGGGGGGCTGCCTGTCTCATCAGCTTCCCAGACAGGCATGCGGGGTGCCCCGGGGACCACAGGGGCGCTGGCACAGCATCCAGACATTGCCACCTCTCCGTGCTGGCTCCACTCTTGCTGGCCCCTCCCCGAGCGGCAGGTGCAGCTGGCGCCCTGGTCGGGCACAGATTTCAGGGAGGCCCCTGTCTCCTCGCACCCGGATCTAGTATGTGACCGCCCATCCCCCAAGTCCGTGGCGAGAGACCACAGCGATCATCTTCTCGTTCCCTCTCACGGCACTGAAGCATGGCTGGGCTCAGCTGGGCGACTCTTGGGGTCTGTCCCTCCAGGGGAAGGGGCTGGCACTGGGCCCCAGTGTCTAGAAGAGCCAGGAATACTGTGGACACCATTTCGGAAGGCACACGGGCCCCACTGCTCACGACTCCCTTTGAATAATGGCTCCTTGCTCTTTGCCAATAGGGGCCGGGGGCTGCTGGGACCCCAGCCCATGGTGGCAGGGCGGGTATGTTCCTGGGGACCTCCCAGTATGAAGGGCAGAGGGGCACTCACTAGCTGGGCCAACCAGGCCAGCTTGGGGACACTCTCACCCACCAAGCATCCCTGAGCCACCCTGCCCAGCCCAGGGGCTCCAGCCCCGGCCAGCCCGTTGCCTCTGCTTCCTTCCGGTCGGCTCCATGGGTGACAGGAGGAGAAGTGGGACTTGAGGCAGAAGAAAAGAAAAGCTCAGTCCTTTCCATGCATGAGACTCCCACCTCTGCCCGCTCACCCCACGTCCATCCAGCCCTCTCCCTTCCAGGTCTTTCTTACCTCACCCTGCCCCCTTCTGCACCTGTCACACACCCGTTACCCTGGGGCAGGGCTTAACTCTCACCTGGGTGCCTGCCCTGGGCACCTGCCCATCTGTAGTCCACACTGGACATGGCTGCCAGAGGCCCTGTGGTCACCAGGGAGGGGGCAGCCCAGTGGTGGAATCAAACAGTTAACTGAGCAAATGAAACGTAAGTGTTGGTCACACCGGCTGTCACGGGGGTCAGTTGGGATGCAGTCTGAGGACACGGGAGGGGGCAGTGCGGGGTGAGGAGGGGTCCCCCAGAGGCGGGGCCTGAGTCCCCAGGACAACGAAGGAGAGAGGTATGGAGGGAGCTGGGCAGAGCCCCAGAGGGAATCATTCTTCCCAGAAAGTGCAAGTACTCAGTGTGCAGAAGGGGGCAGAGGAGGAACCTCAGCTGAAATTCCTGGGGGCGGCTCAGAGTCTGGAGCTGAAGGGAGCCCAACCTCCTGTCTCCAGCCTCAGCCCTCCCCAAACCCCTGGCGCCCTGCACCCGCCTGTCCCCTGCTCAACCCCATCCTGTGCTGAGCTACAGCCCCCACCGTCTGAGACTCTGCATTTGACCTTCCCTCCCCTGCAAGTGCTCCCCAGCCCACCTCCACCCTGCCCTCTTTAGCTCGGTCCAAGCTCTCCTCTGAGCTGTCCACCCTATTTGGACCCGAGGCCTAGTGCTCACCTCCATCTTCCGTGATCACCTGTTTCCATGGCTGTCCCCAAGGGTCCCCAGGCTGGCACATGAGCCACTCAGAGTGAAGGCCTCTCTTCTCCCAACCTAGCACAGGCTGGCGCTGCGGAGCGGTGAGCGAGCAAACAGGAGCTTGAGAGCAGACGGGGAAGAGGAACACAGGGACACCAGGGTCAGCCCTGGGCAGGTGCTGGGAGGCTTTCGCCAGCCGACACAGGCAGGTCAGGCCTCAGGAGGGAGAGAGGAGACAGTGAAGGGTGCTGAGGCCGGGAGGTCTTCTGGGAAGAGGGGGCCTGGCCTGGGGCGTCCTGTGTGTTGTGTGCAAGTGTGTGCGTGTGTGTGCGCACACACATGTTTTACTTCACGGAGCACGTGCTCCGCTGTGACACAACCCCTGCCCTCACAGAACTTGGACGGTCAGCAGGCCACTGTGCTTGAGCGTGACAAAGCCGTAGCAGGACAGGTGGGACCGAACGGAAGCCCAGCATCTGCGCGTCTCTGCTGCACTTTGTTCTGTTTGTGGAGGAAACACGGGGGTAGTGGAGGGAAAGACGGAGCGAGCACAGGACAAATATTACGTTGTCCTCTCAGAAAAAAAATTCCAGCCGCCACAAGTGTTTGTAACCCGGCCACATCCCGCTCCCTGCCGGGGCCCAAGGTGACCATGGAGCTGACCTTCAGGACTGGACACCCAGGCCCCAGGGAGACAGCTCTGGAAATTTACTGCCAGGGCTTTGCATGAATTTATCTTTTCAGCGAGGGCTCTGGGGCGTAAAGGAGGCCATTCACGAGGTCTGCCTGGCAGTGTCTCCGCATGTGCCCAGAGGGGTCTGGGCGGACCCGCGGGGGGAGGCGGTGCGTGCCCGGGGCACCCACACCGGGGCCGGGGGGTGAGGCCACGCAGACAGTCAGACCGTTTGTCCAGGTAGACCCAGGTTGCCCAAGTCCGGACAGGTGAGGCAGCTGTGCTTCTCGGCCCCCCAAAATCCACATCGAACCTCCTTCTCCCGAGCAAATCAGAAAGGGAGGGGCAAGCTTGGATTTGGAGGGGAGTCCCTGGCGGCCCAGGAGCAAAAGTGGCTGAAGTGATCTCAGCAGGTGGCCGAGGCTGGGCCAGCATGAATGTCACAGAGTAGTTATGGAGCAAATGAAGAAATTAGCACATAAACACTCTGCCACAGACACCAGAACAGGAGGGTTATTCAGTGCAAACCCCCACGGCCAGGAACTCGGGGAGAGAAAGTGGTTACCGGCTGCTGCAGATATAGGGGGCAGCAGGAGGCCAGACAGAGGACCCTTGGCTCTTAAAGGCCCCCCTCTCCTGGTGTTCGGCACAGGACAGCAGAGAAGAGACGACACACCAGCCTCACTCCAGGGGGGGTGGCTCCCCGCCCCCCGGGGCCATCCCTTGGGTGAGTGAAGGGGGGACATCAACAGTCCCAGGGGAGGTCTCCACAGGCCTGGGGGTGGGGGGCCTCACAGGAGTGTTGCATCTGTCCCATTGTGTCTACAGCCTCGCCAGTACTCATTCTACGTTTCTGTTTGCTCACCGTTGTATCTGAGAGTTTGCTGAGGTTCAGGACGACGGAGAGGAGCCTCATGCCCTGAGCAGGTCACAGCCCTTCTGTGGCTCCCCTCCCCGCTCATTCCCACCTTGGTCACAACCCCTACCCCAGCCTTTGTCATCCTGAGCTGTCACCCTTTGGGGACAGGACTGCCAAAGGTGGCCAGTGGGGCACGTAATGCATCCTCAATACAGACTGCCACTTCCGGGTCTCAGTTTTCTCCGCTATAAAACTATAAATAAAAAGAGTCAGCACTTAGAGACACCATTCTCAATGCTTTACCTGTTTTCTCCCATTTAATGCTCAACTCTGTGATGTATTTCACTGCTATTAAACCCATTTCATATATGAGGAAACTGAGGCACAGCAAGAGTGGTTTGCCCCGGGGACAGAGCCAGGCTATGAACTTGGGGTTCCGATTCCAGGGTTTCTGAAGCTTTTGGGGTGGGAGAGAAACCTGGTTCCTCCCTGGAAGAATCCGTACATTCGTATACATGCAAAATTAGCCCCACAGGTTTGGGGTTCCAGATCTCTGAGGCTCACCCGAGGACCCCTGCCCGGCCTCTCTCATCTGACCCTAACAGCCTCCTGAGGCTACGTGAGTGGTATTCTCCTTGCGCAGCCGAGAAACCACGGGTGGGAGAAATGAGAGCTGTGCTCAAGTTCACGCAGTCGTTGGTGGTGGAGCACAATTCTAACCCAGGTCTTCAGAACGCAAATCCCGCACTCGGCCCCAGCCACCTCTGGCCGGGCCTTCCCTCTCTCCTCCCTCTGGTTCGGGGATGTCTGGCAGGCCCAGCACGGCTGTGGGGAGTCATGGCACCATCCGCCCTCTGTCTAGCACCTGTACCCAGCAGCTGGGTCATGGCCAGCAAAGGCCACTCTGCCCTGTGACCTGCCCAGTGAGGGGGCACATCAGCACCAGGCTTACTCGCGACCCTCGGCACCCAGGCTGGCCTGCACCCTGCCAGAGGGGTTCTCAGTCCCCCAAGCTGCACCCCCACCCCCCACCGCCCCGTCGGGCAGGGGCCTCCTCCCAGCCCAGTGCCTGCAGAGAGGGCTTCTGCATACCCTCAGAATGCCAGGCACATGGCACCGGGGGAGTGGGGGTGCAGGAAGGGCCACCCCAAGGTGCTGGGCTGGAGGAGCAGCCCCAGCCAAAGGGGACTGAGAGGGCAGCCAGGAGCCCAGAATCTGGGTGCGGAACCAAGAGGGTGGGGCTGCTGCTGGTTCCTCCTGCTGTCTGTCCCCAGGCAAAAGGGTGTGCGACAGGTGAGACAATGGGCAGTGGCGGGGAGAGTGGAACAGGAGCCGGATGTGGAACCTGCAAGGGCAGGAACCGAGCTTGAAGCAGCCCCGGCTGCAGGTGTGGGGAGTGTGTCTACTGGACAGAGACTCCTAGGATGGTCCCAAAACCTCTTAGGGACCGCACCCAACTCTGCTCCTGACGGGGCGGGAGAGCGCTCAGCCCCCACAGCCTCCCCAGAGGGTCCACGTTTTTCTGGGGTTTTTTCCTTTTTTTCTGCTCATTTTGATCTTTACAGTCTGAAAGGTGAAAATAATATAGCCCAGTGCATCTGGCTTTGTGTTTCTTTTGTGATGAGTTAGGTGCAGCGCCTTAAAAATGGGCGAGACTTTATCCTGTCCTCTTTCCAAGAACTCCGCTGCTGTCTCTGCCCCCTTTTCTCCTGAGCTCTCTCTTTTCCCTCTCTGTAAACTGGAAAGATTTATGTATAACCTTTGGTCTGGGATCTGCCTCAGAGGTGGTTTTCCACTGTTTTCTTAGTTTGACTTTGCTGATTGTGATTTTTTTTTTAAACCAGGTTATGTTTTTACACTTTAATGCAGTTAAATTCATCCTTTAAGAATTTTATGGCTTCCAGGTTACAATTTGGTAGCTGAGCTCCACTTTGAGGTTATGGTAGAATTCTCCGGTGGCCTCTTCCAGAATGTTTACACATTTATAGAAATAATTACATTTATAATACATTCATAATATAAATTTATGAACCTGTACATTAAAATGTATGATATCGCCTTGGGCGGATGGCTCAACGCGTTGGAGCGTCGGCACGGACACCAAAAGCTCAGGTCATGGGTGGAGCTCCTGGTCAGGGCACACTCCTAGGCTGTAGGTTCAATCCCAGGTCGGGGCACCTACAGGAGGCAACTGGTCGTTGTATCCCTCTCCCCTTTCCTCTCTCTCTAAAATCAATGAACGTATATCCTTGGGTGAGGATTAAAAAATAAATAAAAATAAAATATATCAATACATACATAAATAGTGAATATGCAAATAATACAAATGTCTAGATGTACTTATATGTAAAGATAATAAAATATATATTTAAGGTATAACATTAAGTGTTTACATATACATAGTATCCCATTTAGAATTTATTCTGGTGACAAGATGGACTATAACTTGACTTTTTTCTGGCCGGCTACTCAGCTGTTCCAGTTCCACTTGTGAATAGTTCACCTTTATCACTCCTGTGTTGGGGGCTGTTTCTGTTCTGTGCCAATCATCTGTGTGTCCTTAGGCACAAGTACTGCCCTAGTTTAATCCCTGTGGCTTTCTATGTGTTTTCAATGTATGAGATTTTTTCTAGCTATGCCTCATGCTTAGTTTTCTCTTATTTATAAACTTTGGACTCAGCTAAGTTCCAAATTTAAAAACCATCCTCTTGCTATTTTTATTGGGATTGCATTAAATTTAGAGACTGACCTCAGAGCAAGTGGTGTTTTTATGATGACGACTCTCTCTAGCCAAGAAGACGGGGCACTTTTTAAAAGGGGTGGGTGAGCGCCTCTCCTCTGCAGGCAGACAGTGCCCTTGGACTTGGTTGTGAGGGTGACCTGTCGGTGAAGGGCAGACCCCCCTGGCCGGAGGACCTTGACCACTGCCAGAGAGAACAGTGGTGCCAGAAGCCTTCTGCGACCAATGAGGGGATGTGACCAAGTCCCTCCTGGGAGAGGGCACCGATCTGTACATCAGAGGCAGGTGCCTGGATTCTGGAACTGGCAGTGGGTTGTGTGCAGATGCCACCTTGAAGGAGCAGCGCCCTGCAGTCCGGGGACACGGCTCAAGCAGAGCTGCAAGGAGCCGGGGAAGAAATACCCTGACCTCACTCCCCGCTTCCTCTGATCTTCAGGGCTCCCTCGGGCCGAACCCCTCCAGCAGCCTGAGGCCCTGGGAGCTGGTGACCCCACCCACTGAGGTCAGCTCTGGGGTGGCTTGGACATGGAGTGGCGACCAGAAGGTATTGGTACTCACCTGTGTCTCACCTCAGGTCCCCAGGACAGTGGCCCTGCAATTAATGGAGTAAACAGGGATTGTCAACAAGGAACCAGGTCTAAAGAGACTTTACACCTGGCCCAGAGGGCTGCAAACACAGAACAGTTGGAAAACTCACTGACAGAGAAAAGCAGGATGTTCAGGGCCCGCTGCTCGGTGACAGTCCCTTCAGGGATCTGGTGGCCCTCCCACCCTCCCCTCTGCCAAACCTGGCCACGCTCAGATATGTCTTTTTCAACCCCATCCACATGGCGACATTCCAGGGGAGGCACATTCTGGGGCTTTCCTGGAGCTCGAGCCGGTTGGAACCATCGAGGTTTGCAGCATCGGCGTCTGCTTCGTCCTGTCCTGGCCGGCTGTGCTGGGAGCAGACTCCAGGGACCTGTCCTACCAGGTCCTCTGTATGGGAGCAAGTCACCGCAACATTATCCAGGGGAGAAGGGTTGTCCTGAGCCATCTTAGGGGGGCCAGACTTGGACCTTGATAAGGAGGACTGGAGACCTAGCCTCAGCTAGGAAGGGCAGGACTGAATGAGGCTGCACCTGAGGAGGCTGTACGGCAGGTGCCCATGGGGGCTGAGAACCCTCCCGTGGGTACTGCCATCCACACAGAGTGAGCAGGAAGTCAGTGAGAGAGCAGTGTGCCGCCCAGACACAGAGACATAATTGAGTCACCCCCCCAAGGACAAAAGTCCCCAAGACCATGCCCTGTGCAGGTGAATTAGAAACTGACACCTATTTGCCATGGAGACCATTTAGGTTAGACATCAAAAGCTTTGCTCAGACAGAGCTGACGGGTCCCTCGTTAACCGGGCCCTTCCGTTGAGCCACCAGCCTCCTTACACCGCAGGTCCCTCAACTCTGGCAGAGGGCGGTCAGAGCAGCTGCCCGCCTCAAAGCGTTTGTGACCATGAACTAGCTCAAAGATGCTCGGAAAGCATTGAGCACAGCACCTGGCGCCCAGTAGGTCTCCACGAACGTCACTAATGGTGATCCGCAGTCAGATCTCGGTGCTGAGAAAGCTTGTATGAGCGGATAATAAATCAGTCAAAGAAATGGGCCGTGTCATGGAACTTCCCGACCTAGTCAAAAACATTTCACTGCTTGGGTGAGAGAGAAAGGTAAGGAATCCGAAGTATAACACTGGATTTCAAATGCTTTGACCCTATTAGGAATCTAGACATCCTTTTTTTATATACAGAATTTTTTTTTAAGATTTAACTTATTTATTTTTAGAGAGAGGGGAAAGGAGGGAGAAAGGAAGGGAAAGAAACACCAGTCGGCTGCCTCTCACACGTCCCCGACTGGAGGCCTGGCCAGCAACCCAGGCATGTGCCCTGACCCGGAATTGAACCAGCGACCTTTCAGTTTGCAGGCTTGCGCTCAATCCACTAAGCCACACCAGCCAGGGCAAAAACTTAGCCATTCTTCCAGTGAACTCTAAGACTCCTTCAGCCTCGGCATTTGGACAGCGGATGAAAACCTTCGCGCATCTTTGCTGCAATGTGCGTCTAACTCTCATCTCCTCTCCTTTTTGTCATGAACTTGGTGCCACGGTCCTGGCTGCGTGGTGACAAGCCACACTCTTGTTGCCTGAGTGCATTATGCTGCATTGCATAGGTGACGTGTTTTAATATTTCATGAGCTGGTCAACATGAGGGTATTAAAATACAGGATAGGGTTTCAGGAAGTGGCAGGCCTGCCACCCCTTAGTTTGAAATCTGAAAACCGCAGTTGGATATTCCTAGCGGGTCTCTCCCTGGTCACAGGAATCAGATACCCTGGACCAAAAGACATCTCTACTAGCAAGTTGTAGTTTTTAAATGAAACGCAGCCTTTGGGTTCAGAGGGTTTGCATGAGAGGCCTGCCCATTAGCTAGTACATGAACTTCCTGAGTTCCAATTTCTTTGTTTCCAAAAGGTGATGATTAACAATAAGGATAAAAGTCTCATCAGATTTCTGCAAAGATCAAATAAAATGGGGAATGCGTTCTTTGTAAACTGCAAAGTATTTTGCAAAATGTTAGCTACTTGTTTAGTTAGTTGGTTTGTTTTTTTTTTTTTTTTCTAAATTCCTGCTGGTGGGAAGAACAATGGCTGGACGTCCAGAGTCCAGGTTCTGGCCCCTGCTTGGCTCAGCCCCTTCCGGGATGTGTTCCTCGGCCTCAAACAAGTAACTTAATCCCTTAAAACCACAGGTTCGTCCTCTAGGAAACATTCAGGGATCAGGAATCCTGTCCAAGGAAACAAGTTAGAGGAAAATGGCAAAAGATGAAAAAAGCAATCCCTTCCAAAGGTCGGAGGGAGGTGAGGAGATCAGGAGAAACGCTCCTGAGGCGTGAAGGAAGAAAACTGGAAGCCGCGTGCTCGCTTTGGCGGCACCTGCACTAATATCGTGAATGATACACAGATGATTAGCACGGCCCCCGTGCAAGGAAGACATGCTAATTCATGAGCACTGGGAGCCAGGAGGCATGGCCACTAATTTCTGGGACGTGGCAAGAGCACCCACGTCTGGCAGTGAGCAGTAGTAATCTGAGGCAGGTGCGCGGTCAGCAGTAACCTACCTGTGAGACCCACCAAAAAAAACCACAGCACCTCTACCTGAAGTGGGTCCTTCACACACGCAGTCATTGTCCCGTGAATAGTGGCACCTTCAGCGGTGACCCCCACAACTACAAAGGCAATCAGTGCGCCCTGCAAACAGACACCCCTGTGATACCCACACACACATGCAATGCACAAGCATGGACTCTTGATAGTAAGGGAAACAGAATAGGAGCATGTTCGGATGGCTTCTCCTCGGCCAGTCAGACCTGGGCAGCCTTTCTGGGGGTGCTCAGGGATCTGATGGGAGACCCTCAGGGACCATGGGTGCAACTGGCTGAAGAACTTCTGCCACTGGGATCCTGTCACTTAGACCCACGCCTTTTTTTTTTAGCCACAAGGCTTTCCGCCTCCAGACCCAAAGCCACGCATTTTGCAAGACTCCAAGAAAATCTCAAACAAGCTCAAGAAAAATAAGAAAGGTAGGCAGCTCCAGGTTCCCAAAGGAGGGCTGAAGTCACAAGAAGGCCTGAGGGCAGAGGAAGAGGAGGGAAGAGGAGGCTCTCGTGACCCCAGGAACGTGGAGAGTTCGTTCTCCAGGATGGACAGTGCGACAAGGGCGAACTGGGAGGTCGTTGGACGCTCAGGAAAGGCCTGAAGGTCCCCCGTTTACGGATCTCCCAGGCTGTACCAGGCAGCATGTGGAATCAGGTGCAAAGAGAGCTCCTCTAGGTGGAGTTCCACGTCCACCCACCAGGGGCTCCTCCGCTCCTTTCCCACGGCCGGAGCTGGAAACTCTCACTGCCAAGTTTCTCTGCAAACTGTTTATTCTCAACATGTGCAAAAAAAAGCCTAGTTTGATTTATATAAAGGCCGAGTTGACCCAAAAGGGTGGCTCAGAGATCTCACAGAAATACCACACCTTTTAAACTTGTAACTCTTTGACTGTTGACAACACGCTTAACCTCCCAAGCCTTGCTATCTCAGCTTTAACATGGAGATGGTCATATACCATCCTCCTAGAGCTGCTGTGCGGGATAAATGAGGTAATGAAACTGAAGCACTTACAATAGTGGCGGGCACATATTTATTGAGAAGGCCTCAATAAATACTGGCTGTTGCCCAAGTTCCCCTAGCAGGCAAGTCGCAGGGACTTGTAGTCCTGCATAATGGATAAGGAAACAGGGACCTGATCGATTTTTATAACTGAATGATCTGAGGCATTCTGGCTTCAGGTACAGCTTGATCCAGGAACGCAAGTGATCCCACCAGGACCTGGTTTTTCTCTGTCCAGCTCTCAGCCCCTCTTCCTGTGGACTGGGCTCTGTTTTTCAGACAGGCTGTCCCTCCCACAGACACAAGGTGGCTGCAGCCGTGGCAGACCAGGCATCATAACAGAGTCAATGCAGTAGAACAGGCCACCTGTCCACTCTTCCCCGGGCACCAGTAACAGTCTCACTGTGCCTCATTGGCTCTGGCTGGGCCGCAGAACCTTCCCTGAGAACGGGAGCCAGGAGAGAAGGAGGCAGAGAGAGCCATAGACTCA
>PVIA01012818.1:0-35663 GCA_004024845.1 Tonatia bakeri
CTGGGCACCCTCCTTCCAGGAGAGAGGGAGTCGAAGGAACAGAGCAGCCGATTTTCCTCGCTTGAGCCACGGGCCACGGTCAAAGCCAACAGAATGTGCCTTCGAGGATTCTGGTCCCGGTGCCTCTCTTGCTTTTGTTCGCTATTCCTCATTTGCACTGGACAGCCTGGCCTTTAACCTCTGGGCAGCCAAGCAGAGCAGTGTCCTTGCCATGGAGGCAACATGGGTGGCTGAGAATGGGCCTCATGCCCCCCAATATTCTGTCAGAGATGAGGGACATAGAGGGTGGCAGCCCCCCTCACCTCCAGGTCCCCACCATCGTTCTCTAGCTTGGAGATCTTGCAGTAAAAGATACTGCATAAAAAAGAGACGGC
The DNA here is from genome assembly GCA_004024845.1 of Tonatia bakeri. NCBI lineage: Eukaryota > Metazoa > Chordata > Mammalia > Chiroptera > Phyllostomidae > Tonatia > Tonatia bakeri. The sequence continues at coordinate 375 of PVIA01012818.1, forward strand.
AGGCTTACATCCTACAACATTGCTTAAGGTCTCACACCTAAAGCACCAGGCTGCTGCTAATTCTCCCCATGGGCGCCCCAACAGGAAGGCCCAAATTCCAATCTCCTTCCTCAGCCCCGTCTCGGCTGTTCTCACCACCCGCCACCCCACCCATCACCGTGACCCCATGACTGGGCGCCCAGCAACATCACTCTTCTCAGTCACCTTCCCACATCCTTCTCCTGACTCTGAGCCTCAGCCCATGCTGTTCCTTCTCCAGTCAAACAGCATGAGCCACCCTGCCCATCCGGTGTCATGTTACAAAGTCGTACACCTGACACTTATGTGCTGTTATTAAGCAATGTTACCCCAATCAATTTAATTTGTAAGTGATAATACAATAAGCAAAACAATGCAAATCTTTCATCTAAAGAAATAAAGGGCTAAATGTTTAAAAAGCAGGAGCCAGGCCTCCTCCCAGGTTTCGCACTGTGGCAGAGTTGGGGATGTCAAGTGGGACTCCCGGGACCTGCTGTCAAATGTGGTCGCAGAGCCCCCCAGGTTCCCGCCTCGAAAGCCCAGAAGCAATGGACACGTGCATGTGCAGAGAGAGCCCCGATCACAGTGAAGAGGTGCCACAGGGGCCTGGGAGGGGACCCTGGGGGGTGGGAGGGAGGATGCTGCCCGCCAGGGACGTACTCCAGACCCTCTCTGGTGGCTTTATTCCCTGTCCCCCCCAGTCTCCCAGGATGGCCGCCGAGCCTTCCATTCTCCCTGCATTAAGCTGATAAAACACAAATGGAGAAGGGGGTGGGGTGGGAGGAGGGCATGGCACAGTCTTACTTTGCATTTTAATCATGTGTCCTGGGTCTCAGACCATCTGTAATAAGACAGTGACTGATAGCGGTCTCCTCCCAACCCCACTCAGTACGTATCGGGGTCCAGATCAAACACTCCCACTCCACTCTCTCACTCTCTCACTCTCTCCTCCTGAAGATTACACTTAGCCCCTTCCTTGGGTGAAGAATGGTTGGAGAAAGCCAAGCCCTTGGCATGATCTGCTGAGCTCTGGAATGTGAGATCGGGGAAGGCATCCTTAGTGACCCAAGGACACACTCCCTAGGGGCCTGTGCCCAGGTGGGCAGCACAGCTGCCCTGGTCTTCCCAGGGAGCCAGTTATAGGGATGTAGATGGGGCCACCCCAGGGGCATCTCCAGGGAGATAAGAGCCATCTTATTCAGTCCTTCAACCGCACCGTGACCCTTACACCTTTGCAGGACTGAGGATCTGGGGTGTGGAGAGGAAAAGAGGGCCAGGTTCAAGTTCACTGCATGTCTCCTAAAGGCACTTGCTCCTGCAGCCAGTCTCAGGTCACATGGGGTCTCACCCATCGAGTGTGCAGCCTCTGCCATGGACACCTCCATCAAGGAAGAATCCTACTGACTGAACACCTGTGTGCGAGGGGCTGTGATGAGCCCTCCTGTAGAAAATGACACCTCACTGCACCCACACAGCAGCTCCAAGGGGTAGGAACGACTTATCCTACTTCATGGGGTAGGAAACGGAGGCTCCAAGAAGTCAAGTGACTTCCCCAAGACCACACAGGCAGCATGGGGCCACCCCAGGATCCATGCCCTTGTCAGGCAGGGTTTCACCCAGCACTCCTGCCGGCCCAGCACGGGCCGTGGGAACGCCAACCTCCCTGAAACCTATACAACTCTATGAACCACCATCGTCCCAATGAACACAACATGAAAAATGCCAGCGTTCTCATCGGTCTGATTCACAGTGATGGACGAATACCCCAGCCTAACATCGTTGATTCCTGCATAAGTGTGGGGCTCTCTGTAGCACTTTTGTACTACTGCTGGACATCCACGATTCTGATGGCCAAAGGTGCTACTGTGCCAGTGTTACGGGTTAAAAACAATGTGATCTGTCAAGTATGAAGCTCTCTATAAGTCGTGTGGTCTCACTATGGGAAGAAAAGTGGACACCCCCAAACTTGGGCTTCTTCATAAAGTGACCCTTGGCAGTGACGGCTGCCCAACGTCGTGAACGCACTTGATGCCCTTCAACTATAAACTTAAAGACGGCGCAAATAATCCATTCTATGTTATGTGTGTTTTACCACAATAAAACGAATGACCTGCTCTGTTTGAACGTGCACAGCAAATGGACCCTGAAAACAAAAACAACAAAAAAGCAAAGGGGAAAAAAAAGGCAATCTCACTAAAATTGTTTTATTTAAAGCCAGACTCCTGACTAAAGCTGGATGATTTTGGCAGTGCTTCCTGCCTTCTCTCTGTTTCCTGGCTGCTGTTAAACAGACCTTGGAGATAAAAGGAACACATCGGGGTGGGGGCCTCTCCCACCGGCTCCCCCTCGGCTCTGGGCCGTGTGGGCGCGTGCACGCGGGGGGCTGCCAGATGGAGAACGGCAGGGAACCCTGAACTCATCTGCACCTGAAGTCTAGATACAGAGGAAGTCTTCTGCTTTTACAGTGGGTTTCGTCAGCATTCAAATTCATCCTCTATTATTTCTACCTCTCTCAATATTTACAGTTTTGAACACGAGGCTTTACAGCGAGGTCCATGAGTGCCATCACCCTGTGGCACAGACCGGGTCGCAGAGGAGAAAGCCCACTTACAGACTGGGTGGCCTCTGCCCTCACCCACGCGACCATTGTCAGGCCCGTCATCTGGTATTCAGGGCCACCCCTCTTGCTGGCAGGGCTCCCTGCTCCGATGCCGCCACTGCCTGTCCGCAGGCCCCCCGCACCCCGAGCTCACAGCTGGCTCACAGCTGGCCAGCTGTCGCTGGGAGGAGGTGGAGAGCACGTGGCTGTCAGCTGATTTCCTCTCCACACCTGTCCCTTGGCCAGGGCCCCACTGCTGACCTTGGTGTTGACAAGCTCATAGGAGGCAGCGGGACAGGCTGGCAAAACCTGGTTTATTAACGAATCTATTTCACGTAAATCCACTCAGATAAACAGACCATACACAGATGCGGGCGCTCGGTGGCTACAGGTTTACCATACTTCACGAGGCAGGCGGCAGCTCCTCTCCTGATGCGCTCGCGGAGATAAATTCAAGGTAATCTATATAAACTCAAGCCTTGGAAATTGCGCACAGTCAAAAAATTCAAACAATTACTCTAGCCCAGCCAGGAGGTGGCTGTTGATGCTCTTCTTATGGAAAACATAATTATAAAAGAAGGGGAAATGTTTCATAAATAAAACTCGGAATGGCAGGCTCTGGAGGGAGGGGAAGGCAAGAGAACAGGATTCCTAAGGTTCGTGGCCTCCAGCCGCAAGTGGAAGGGGCTCAAAAACCTGGTGTCTCCTTAAGGCTCAGATTAATTTCAGCCTAGTGCAATTTCCAGGTAATTAATTGGCAGGAAGCATCTTTCAGATATTTTAAATATCAGCCTGCCAGGCTCTTGGTAATAAAGGAGGAGGAGAAAAAATAGCCAATACATGCTCCTAAAATCAAGGTGATATAAAACAAGGGCCAGCCCAGCCCATTAGCACTTCAGGGGAATATGAAACCCAGGTCAGCCCAGATCACTGCTGGCTGGTTAAAGCACCAAGGCCCCAGGCTGTGCCCAGTCCCCAAACCACAGGGAATAGCAAGTGCTCCCTGCCATGCGCTGTCTTGGGCACTTTGTCCTTGTGCCCCATTGAATTCATGTAAGAACCCCTTAAAGAAGAAGTGATGACCTCTGCAGACTGTTCTGGGGGTGGGGAGGGTGGTGGACAGGCTTCTGACGAGGACTCTCAGATAAGACAGGTGAAGTCATGGCCCAAGGTCACAAGGTCAGGACATGGTGAGGGCAGGAATTGGAAGCCAAGTGTGTTGGTAATAAACCCTCAGGTCTTGCTGCACATGTGGCCCAGGATGGGACAGGGCGTGGCTAAGACAGAAGCAGCAGAGAGAAGGGAAAGAGCCTGGGCTCCGTGCAAACAGACTGGGTTCAAAACCAGTCCCCTCACTGACGACGCCTGTGAGCTGTGTGTCATCAGGCAAACTACTTAGGCTCTCTGAATTCAGCTTTGCTTCCCTCATCTGTGCCTTCTGCCCCCTGTCACCTTCAAAGGACAAGGCTGTGACCAGGGTCTCCCTTTCTCATTTCCTGTGGAAGGTTTTCCTCGCCAACCTTCCTCCTGAGATGCTGTGGGAACTGGATAACAGAAGGGATGCACAACACCTAGCACGGTGCCTTCCACGCAGCAACCGCCCCCAGACGGGAGTCGCCTGTTCCCGTTACCGAGAGAACCCAGAGCCAGGCTGCAGTGCCCCACCTGGCCCAGCGCCTGGCACACGGTGAGCGCCCCATCAGTAACAGTTCTTCCTACTATCATCATTTCCAAACAACAGAGACCAGTGTGGGAGCTCCTGTACTTAAGTTGAGCAGAACCAACAGCACGGCAGAAAGTTGGACGGGGCCCTGCTGGGCGCCAGGCCTGTGCTGGGCTCCTCAGGACCTCAAGGGTGACCCTGTTGGAGAGGCGCCTGGATTTTTCGCATAGAAGATCAGCATGAATGGAAGGTTTAAAATTCCTCTAACGGTGCTTGGTTGGGTGGGAGTGGTCACAATGGAGCCATCATTAATCACCAAATGAACACGGAAGCAATAGAAGAAAGCAGTTAAGATGCAAGCTGTAAACCTGAGTTTGAATTCCTGGTCTGTCACCTGCTAGCTGGGAAAGGCGAACAAGCCAGTGAAATCACTATGCTTCAGTGTTCTCATCTGTAAAATGGGTATAGGTCATAGTATTTTAGCCAGTAAATGATATGAGTTATTCAAAGTGCTTCTTAATAGTAGTAACAACAAAATGTATTAAGGGCATTCTCTGTGCCAAGCCCTTGACTAGAGCTTACAGCAGACACTCAGGCGATGTTGGCTAGTGCTGTCATCACCCAATGGGGTGACCCGAGCTTTCAGGACCCAGGAATGTGAGCCCTTAGATGGACTAGCGTCTGAGACCAAATTCCAGCCCAGACATGTTGCCTAAGCTATTGTCAAATATTAGCCTTTCTGGGTTAGTACTGTCCTGAGATCCATGTTCTAGGCTTGTCCCTCTCTCTTTACTTCCTACCATGTGGGAGAACTCATCTAGATGAAAGGGACCATGAATTCCTCCTGGGTCCTGGTACTGACCTTTTACTGAGTCATCCACAGCCAGAGCACAATTACAGATGCCATTACAGGAGCCAACGGGGCGGGCGGGGGCGGGGGTGATGGTGAGTGAGCTGGGCAGTGCCTGTACTAAGGACAGAAGTCCCTGGGAGATCGGGCCGAGAACCCTTCAGAAAACTGTGATGAGTCTTCTGCTCATGTGTCACTGACCCCAGGACTCCTTCTCTTGTTGTGGAATCTCACCTTGCAAGGCATATGCTAGGAAGCACCCAGAAATGTGCCGTCCAAGGGGAGGGCTGGCCCCTCTCTGTCTCCCGATACCTCTCTGGGGTAAGACTGGGGCTCAAGTGTAGGATTCCAGTCTACCTGAACTGTGTCTGTCGCACATACAACAACGAGGGCCAGGAGCCAGAGTATAGGAGCCAGATCCCACTCCATTCGCTGCGGGCAGCGCAGCAACCCCACTGTCCTCCTTGAGCTGCCCTGAGGAGGCCCCCCACCTGGTCTTCACAGGCAAAGGCAAGAACTTCATCCCCAGGCAGAGCCACAACCAGAGAGTGTCCCTTTCCCTCCTGGTTGGAAGGCACAGCAGAGGGAATCGCCCACAATTGAGGGAGGAGAAGAGGAAGTGACACAAAGGTCCATCAGTGGATGCGTGGATAAACAAGGTGTGGCAAAGACAGCCGAATGTCACTCGACCTTAAAAGGAAAGGAAATTCTGGCACAGGCTGCAACCTGAATGAACTTTGAAAACCTTCTGCTAAGTGACGTAAGTCAGGCACAAAAGCACAATTATGGTCTAATCCCACTGACACGAGGTCCCTCGAGGAGGCAGATTCAGGGAGATGGACAGTAGAGTGGTGGCCGCCAGGGGCCGGGGTCGGGGAAATGGAGCCTCGTTGTTTAATGCGAAGCCAGAAACCTTCTGGGGATGGACAGCGGTGACAGTGGCACAACAATGCGAGTGTGCTTAATGTGGCTGAACTGTGTACTTAAAAGTGGCTGAAGTGGCAAATGTCATGTGTACTTCCTCATCAGACAACGAAGGAAGGAAAGAGAAGGGGGCTAGTCTGCTTAGGTTTCCTTTCACAACTGACATATTGGTTACCTGCTGTGTTCTAAAGTATCAGTCCAATACTAGTCCAAAGTCATGTTCCAAGGTCAAGATGTGGCGATTCTTACAGACAGTTGGAAACAGCTTTTAAACACCTCGGTTCCAATTCCCCTTCCCACTGAGTTTGCTCTTGAGATGAAACTCCGGTGAAATGGGGATCTCATCTGGTCTTTATTAATACAGCCTGTCGTCGAAACTAGGCCACGGTGTCTCTGCACTTCTCCCAAATCATGTACTGGAATGGGCTTTGTGAAGATCGTTCAGATTTTGCATTTCTGCACGAACTTCTGCCTAGACACGAGGGAATCCTCACTGTGGCTGTCTTCTAACTTGCCATGACCCGGTGGCTTAGCAACCCGCGCTCCACTCAGGGGCGCCAGCTGGGAGAGCTGACTCAGGAAGGAGCCTCCCATAAATGAGGTCACTTATTCTGAACAAGGAGTGCGTTCCCTGAGGCAGGCGACCCCAGAAAGGGCCAGCGCCTGGAGGAAGATGCTTAGGAAAGGCTCTGAGGGAAGCGAGGTAGAGGACATGTTTCTCTTCCAAGCATGGAAACAGTTCTCTGATCTACTTGGTCAAGTTCGGAGGTCTACTAGAGATTCTGATGCACTGGTTGATCCGCCAGAAACCCTGAATTTTTGAGTGGAGGACCTCATGCTCGAATTGTGCACAAAAGGCCCCATCTCTGTGTAACACACTCTGAACACAGAGCATCTACAGAGAGACGGTGGGAGAGGTGTCAGGACTGGTTGTGTAGGGGTGTGTGTGTGTGTGTGTGTGTGTGTATTTTCATTAAAGTCACCAAAGCCTTCTGCTAACTCTATTGCTTCTTCATGATAAATCCCCGCCCTACAAGCTCGGATGGAAGAAGGATGAACGCAGACATTCCTAACGGAGCTGTGATAGTGTGTTGGGACACATGAGTCTCTGCCAAGTGTCTTCTGGTTCTCAAGCCACTTTTTGATAAGGAGAAACAGCCATCTTAGCCGCAACCTTTGTGGGTGGAGCTGAAGTTCACGCAGTGCACTTCATAAGCACTCTCACAGTGAACTCCCCTCTCTCTTGCCCTAGTAACCTCACATGGGTGCTCTTTCACCCTGGAGCCCAAGTGGGATGACCCATGCCCAGCCACCTGAATGACACATTCCAAGTTTTTAGTAGAGATTTTAACATCATGTCCATGTACTTCACCATCAAATAACTCAGGTCAGCTCAGAGGTAGGGTCCTGCACAGGCTTCTGTGGTTCCTATTTGGACTTGATTGTGTCACACACACACACACACACACACACACACTTGAAATGACTGCTTGACTTTCCAACACCGCGACCATAAACTTGAACAAAAAACGCACCACTCCCCCACCCTGTCTGCCACCCACCTGGCGAGAGTAATCTCAGAACTCTGAAACGTTTTCTTAAAAGACTAGGGTCTGCACGGCACACCCGGGAAGCAACACCTTAAACAAAACGTAGCAGTGGAAGCTATGGTGATAGGAGTCAGAAAGTGGTGGGGGAGGGGGAGGGAAGGATGGATCACAAAGACGCGCAAGGGAACTTTCGTATTCCCTGTTTGCGGTAGAGGATAAATGGGAGAACGTGAGCATCAACACTTCCTAATCGGAATACTTGAGGTCAGTTCACTTATACGCAAACTACACCTGGACTATTTTTCTCAGTAACAGCAGTGCTCTCCAGGTGAAAGAGGACAACCCCTGCCTGCAGAGGATAGGGCAGGGTGCGGACCTTCTCCTTCCTCCACCCTTCCTTCCCCACATCTGATGTCCCCAGATCTCAGAGGCAACCAGCATTCTCCCCTGCCCTGTGAGCGAGGGCTGGGTGAGAACACAGTGGATTTGTCTCCCAAAGGCTGGCCACCTGGGAGGGTGAGGGCTGCCAGGGATGCAGGGGGTTGTATGCCAGGCAGGTTTGCACCCGTCTCCCACTCCTCCACTAGGGTTTCTTCAGGTGCTCAGAGCCCAGCTGTCTTTTGCCCCTTAGCCATCCACCCGTACTCTGAGCTGCAGGGGACGCCACGGAGCAGCTCCCAGAGAAGCTCAGCGGAGGAAAGAGTCGTTAAACACCTACAGCCAAGACACCCATGGCAACGGGCCCCAGAAGAGTGCCTTCAGCTGGGATTCCTGGGACATGGTGAGTGTGGCCATCAGGTGTGTGGCCTCAGTTCAGCTTAGAGACCGCCAGCCTGGGCTTCCCTCTTCAAGACCAGCCCAGAATGCTCTGTACCTGGCTCCTGGCCACCTTCCTGTCTGGGAAGCTGAGGCCAGCAACACTTTGAGGCTCTTGGCTGATTCTCACACTTCGCCAGAGGGACGTCGCTGCTCCACCCTGAGTTCACCTCCGGGCACGAGTCTGTCCACTGAGGAGCAATCTGTCTGTGTTCTCCCGCGAGAGCGTCTCTGCACCTCGTAGGCGATGACACAGGTGGGGACCCGACCTTCTGTTGCCACTCTCACTACCTCTGGCCTAGCGCTTCCAATGCCTCTGTCAACCCGGTTATTAAATAAGCCCAGTAATAACACTGAGCACTTCTTTCAGAGAGAATTTAAAGGCATGGATGAGATAATGACCATTAAGTACGGTGACTTCAGGAATAAATGGTGGTTTGGGGTGGGGTCTGCCACAAGGACATGAATTTTTTTTAAGCCTTCAGGGCCATGCCATGCAGAACTCCATCTACTCTCTGGCTCAAACTCAGAGATGCTAAGGGTGGGAGGGCTTGGGAGAGTGGAAATATGAATGAGTCAGTGTTGGTTTCCGAAGCAGCGCTCTGCTTCCTCCCTTTCGATCTTTCTTCCCCACCCCAAAAGCGGCTAAGGTTGCAGGAACCCCAGCGGTTCCTGCTGTGCTCCACTCCTCACTGCCTTCCGGGATGCTGAGGTTTCTGGACCTCCAACGGCTAGCACAGTTCACACAAAGCAAAACGGACAACAGCTGTGCCGTGCCACTTAGGACTCTGTCTTTCTCACCCAGAAGGCTCCCAACCCAAAGCCAGAGGCAGAGATTATTTTGTTGAGCTTGGAAGAAGGGCCCAGGGTGCTGAGTTTAAAGCAAGAGGGTCTCCATCCTAGAGCTTATTGGGGTTTGGAAGGAGTGAACCCGCCCCCTCACTCTCTCCTCTTACAGAAAGTGACCAGAACCTTAAATAGCCCCCTTGGGGGCTGGTTACATGCAGACTCAGATGATCAAAGGAAGTCCCCAGCATCACTTGTTGAATGCCCCCCAAGCAGATGTGGGTAAAACTGAAGGGGTGGGGGGCAAGCAGATAGGGTCTCCAAGGCAGAGGTGAAGAACTGATTGAATGTGTTTCAGAGAGGCGGGAGGTGGAGGAGACAGAGCAGTGCCTTGCAGAAAGAGTAGCAATGAGATTTAAAGTATGACGAGCCCATTCGTGGAGCTTCTCGGTGCTGAAGGACATAACACTACTTTGAGACTTCCTGAGTCAGAGGTTGCCTCTGCCTCTCCTCTCCCTTCTTCTGAGCTGTCTCTCACTGGCAGAAAACAGGGCAGAACAGCTGTTGTCCTCAACCATACGTAGCAAAGGATGACAGCAGAGTGGAGGGCACATCCTGCCTCCTTGCGAATGAAGTCTAATCCACATCAGCCAGCCTCTGCACAGCTCAAGCCACTCTCCTGCCCCCGTGGGTCAGGGGTCCTCAGCCCCCCAAACCACCACATCCCAATGCTCACCTGTCGCACCTGTCTACTTGCCATGGATCCACACCAGGAGAGGAAGCAAAAGGTCAGATTGGTCTCTTCCCACAGCAAGAGCCCAGAGAATCCTGGGGAAAGCTGACATTATAAAACCACCTCTTCTAACCTCTCTCAGGAGAGCGTAACTTTTAAGTCTGCCTCCACTGCCACCCACCCCCCAGACTTCCTTTGCAACTCTTTTCCACCATGAATAGCTTGTCGGGAAAGAGTTAAAGATGCATGACTAATGCCCCAAACCCTCCCTCTTATCTACATAGAAAATGATCAGCCCTACCGAAAGAGAGACGCAGAAACCAACAGTCAATTTAGCTCAGACCTCACCTGTCTTATGCAACAGCATAAGACACGCACGCACACGCACCCGGGTAAGGCCGGAGTCCGCCTCCCCCTTGAATTGGGTGGACAGTTCTCTGCCCTTTTCCCCTACGCAGAGTCCGGCTGCGCTGGCAGCCGAGAGATAGATGGAACCTTAGTGGCAAACGCCTTGCAGGAACAGACGCAGACCCACAGGGACCCAAATGCATCTCGTAGCTCTCCGTGGTGCTGAAATCACGCTAGCGCGGAAACCCGAGGAGCAAGAGCGCTGGACTCACCGGGGCTTCGGGTGGTCGGCGGGGGAGTGCGAAGGCGGTTCCTGCCTGTGCCGGCTGGATGCGCTCACCTAGAGAGCCCACCTCTCTCTCCCTTCCCTTCCCTGTCTCCTTTTCTGGGAGGAAGAGAGGAGGCTCCGGGAAAGAAACGAAACCCAAGCTGGCAGGGCTGGAGTGGAAGGAGGACGAGGAGGCAACCAAAATAAGATCAAAAAGTCAGGCGCCTTCGCTCCGCTCGTAGTAATTCCTCGGGTCCGGAGGGACCCCTCGGCTCCCGCTTGGTGTCTGCGCCTTCCTCCGTCTCTGCGTGCGGAGCCAGTCGGTTCCTGCCTCTGACGTGAAGGAGACGAGGAAGCCTAGGACTGCTTTGCGCTCTCTCTCTCTCTCTCTCTCTCACGCGCTCTCTCTTTTCCCCTCTTGCTGAAATTTCAGCAGCATGTTTTTTTAAGCCTCCGTTTTTTCCATCCCCCTACAAGCAGCCCCCTAGTGGACAGAGAAGGAACGCCTCCCGAGTCCTCTTAAACAGTCCAGATTCAGCCACTCCTGGCACCCACAAACTCTTGGGGGGGCTGTTTCCGCACAGACAGGGTCCTCTACAGCCAGCGTCTTCTTGTGGTGGGTTCCCAGTGCGTTCAGGTCCTACCTCCACAGACGGGCACCTTCCAAAGCATCAGGGTGTGCAGCCAGGCGAGGCATGTCTATGCCCAGGACAACCCAGGAAGGCAGTGCTGAAGGAGTCAGGGACTGTGGGGAACCGAGGAGAGGGTATCCAGCCAGCACCTGGTCGAATGCCCTACACTGGCTTTTTATTAAACTGGTGAAAAAAAACTATCCAGAAGCCACAGCCTGAGAGCATCAGAGGTGGAGAGAGAAGCCACTTCGCTGCGCATCCATGGAGAACGGCGGCGGAGAAGGGCCATCGGGGGTCACTGCTCACAGGCTCCCGGGGGATGTCTCACACTCGGCTTTATCTGTACAGCCTCGTGGCCTTTTGGGAAGAGTGCTTGTACTCACATCTACGAAGTTGCGTTCCACTTTCAGGCTGCCACTTGACGTCTTGCATCTTTATGGCTCAACGGCGCTGTTTGTAAAATGTGGATAATGCTGCCCCCTCCCTACTGAATGGGAACGCGGAGGGCTGGGGCTGGCAGACAGACACAGACCCGCAGGGGTGGCAGGGGGTTGGAAAGTGACCACATCCAAGCAGTTTTCTCACGTTTGCTTCGCCCCCAGCAAATCCCAATAGCTAGCATTTTTATGGAGTACTTATCGGGGGTCAGACGGTATCTAAGCCCCGTAGAACAACACTGTAGTGCAGATGCTAATATCACTATTTTAGAGACCAAGAAACCGAGGCACAGAGGGGATGAAGCAATTTGCCCGTGATCGATCACACAGCTGGTAAACAGCAGGGGTGGGGTGGGGACACAGGCCACCTGACCATGGGGCTGACATTATTAACCACTACTTACAGTAAATAGGCACCTTGGAAGTGACAGTGTCCAGAAGATAGCACCTCAGCTACTTTTTATATTCATAATAAAGCATCCAGATTGTTATGATAAATTTATGTATGGTTGAGTTTTTTTTACAGTAAATTATCTATGACTCTGGGTGCCACACTGGACATTGCTCTTATTGATGGGAAAACTAATTCTCTTGGTGACTTGGGTAGTGTCCCACACACCCCAGCGGCTGTAAACCTCAGGAAGCTGGGGACTCTCAGGCTCTAACATCAGTGCGGAAAACACACCACTCAATCGGTCCGCCCAGACCGGTTGTTGCCTTGTGCCCAGTGCAGGGCTAGGACGGAGCCGGCGACCGGATGAGCTGAGTGGTTGCAAAGTGCACTCAGTGAGCTGCTGACACTTTCTTCAGAATTTCCCAGTTATGAATGCCTTACCTAATACAGTTTACCTTTTTAAATTTTCTTTGGATCAAAAGTAAATCAAGTAGGACAAAGATGGGGGGCAGGGTGATGGTTCACAACTCCTGGTGTCTGCCCTCATGGAGTTTCTAGTTCCTCAAGGCAGTGGAGGGGCAAGAAAGATGTTCAGTTCTGGGGGTGCGGGCCAAGACACGGTCAAATGCAAAGGAACAAACAAACACACAGACAAGGGAGCCCACCTGGTCTGTGAGGACCAGGGGGGACTTCCTGACAAGAATGGCCTCTGAGCAGAGGCTGCAAAGAGTGAGGGACACTGTTAAGCAGACAGCACAGCATGTACAGAACTGGAGGTGACTGAGGTCTATGAGGGAAACTTGCAAGGCGAGCATGACCCTTCTATCAATAAATGGGGAAACTGAGGCTCCGAAACGTTAGGGGGCTTGATCGAGGTCACCCACCGACTAAGTGCAGAACCCAGACTGGGTGCTCAGCTGTTTGACTTGAGTCCTCCTCCCTGTGCGGCACCAGGTGCCCTCTCTTGTCTCCGGGAAGCACACCCGAGATTTCATGGGGGGTTTTCCTAAAATGCTCACAGGAGCTGGCCTCTGTGGTGGCAACTACAAGGAAGCTGGAAGTGTGCCCTATGACTGTTAGATAAGAGGGCTTCAAGAAGGCACCAGTTAGTACCCACCCCCAACAAAAGGACAAATCCAGAATGGCAGAACTGTTTCTGGCGGATGCGCCATTACTGCATGCACTAGAAGTAGGAATGTTTCAGAAGGACAAAGGCACTAGAGACTCGTACTTGAAAGGAGGGGGGGTGCAAAAAGGGGCTAATAGAGGGGTTCAGGTTAAGGCCTACAGAAGCCCAGAGGAAGGAGGGGTCCTTTCACCTGGGAGAGATTAGGGGAGACGTCACATGGGAAGCCTTCATATGGCTCTTCACGTGGATCCCAAAGAACGGGGGTTCAGGAGTCAGCGCCCAGCCTGACCCTGCTGTGCTCCATGGCACCCAGGTGTTTCATACACAGAAAGCAGGGGATCTGGGATGTCTTGAAGAACAGTGGGCACAGGGAGAAAAGCTGAAAAGATTGTTGTAGGCAGAAGGATGACAAATTTGGGGAACTGGACAGATTTGGGAGAGATGGAGGGGAAGAGAGGTTGAAGGGTGAATTTGGTTTTGGGCATGTCGAGTTTGGGGGGGTGTGAGTGTATACCATGATAGCGATGACTAGGCAGTGGGTGGACTGCGCCTGTGCAGCTCAGCTCAGAAACCTGGGCTTGGTGACATCAATCTGGAGCCATTCATGTGGACGTGATGGTTGCTGGGTGGAGGCCATCCATGGGAGAGACATCTAAGACCAGGAGCAGAATCCCAGCTCTACCTCCTTGCTCCCCGGATCATGTTGTATTCAGTCCTTATGGGCAAAGTCCTTGGTACCCGGCAGATACCCACGAATTCTGGTTGATTGGTTTGTAATAAGAAGTACGTGTTAGCTGTCGGTGGTATTGGGACTGAGTTTAGTTATTGGGTTTCTTAGCCTCTGACCTGCTCTTGCAGACAAAGTCCCTCTGTCCCAGTCTGCTCCTTGTAAGCTAGGGAGCACTAGCCTCCGGCTTTCCTAAGGTGTCTGGGGAAGTTCAAGGTCCTCCTAGGACCTTGGGACACTTGGGCTTGGGAGAGGAGCACTTAGAACAGGTTAGTGCTTGGGGCAGGGAGCAGGAACGGGAGGGGGAGTTGAGTGAAGCTGACACTGTCCAGGGAAGAAAGACAAACGCCTCCCTCTTGGTCAGTCTGCTGGGGCAGGTGGGAGGCCCAAGTTTTTTTCCGGGGCAGTTCAGAGAGAAGGGCCAGGAACAACAGCCACTGCTTGTGGGCACAGAAGACCACAGAACATAGGGGACTCTCAGTGGCCCTGCCCCAGAGCACACACTGGTTCTGAAGCCCGCCTGGGCACCTGGCTTCCACCTGGAAAGATGCTGTGCCTGGGACCTGTCACTGCAGGCATCTCGGAGCTCTGCTGCCCTGTTGCGGGGTGCCCCCCTGGGTAAACATGGCAGTCCTGGGGATCATGCCCATTCCTGACAAATCTGTTCTTCCCACCCCTGCCAGACCCCCAGCTTTCCTGGTCAGGACCCTATTTTCCATATGGGAGCCTTGGCTGCTGCCTGGGCACCGCAGGCTCTGAGGATTGTGAGTGAGTCCTCCTACCTTTCTGGAGGCTGAGCCTGAGCCTGTGGAGGAGGGAGGAGTCAGGAACTCCTCCCCCACCCTGCCCACTGCCTCCGCTGGGGAGCTGGGGTGTACAGGGTGGCGGGGTCACTGCAGCCTGTCTGGGTGACGGAATGCCAGCCAGGGAGGGCCACGGACAGGCCCCTGGCTCCCCAGCCTGCCTGCCAGCTGGCAGGCACCGTTATCTACACCTGAGGCGAGCCAGGCTTCCCACACTAAATTAGCAAGAGCCAAGCAGATGTCTTCCTTCAGTGCAGCAAAGGATGATGAGATGGGAGGGAGGGAGTCAGCCTCTCCCCTCCTCTGGGGACAAGGGTGCGGGCGGGACCCGTGTGGGTGCCCTTCCTGCTCCAGGACCGAGCATGGCCCAGCAGCCTAAGGCCCAAAGTACCCCCATGACTCACTCTTCCCCGTCCCTGACGCACCTGCCATCCTCCTCCCCGCCCTCCCCCCCCCCCACTGCCCTGAGCACAGATTTCCTTCCTCACAAACTTCTGACTCTCATTTTCTTCTCAGAGCCCTGAACTCACTCCTTCAGTCTTTCAGTGGGAAATGGAGGCCTTGTTTGAGGTTCCTTTCATCTTACAGATTTCTGGTCCCGGCCCCCCTTTCTCCCCAAGGCCTCCCCACATGGGAGAGACGAGTCTCCCGCTCCTCAGGCTGCTGTCCCCGCTGCTCTGCGCCCTGCAGCAGGGTAAAGGCACGAGGGGCACAGGCCATTCTTGTCTGTCACCGTCCTGTGACCCTCCACCCTCTGTTCCTCCGCCTGACTCAGCGGCAGCTCCACCGCCCCTTCTCTGGGGGCCTAGTGCACCCACCCTGTCTTCGGCCCCCACCTTTGCTGCAGCCTGGGCACAGTGAGTGCATGCTGGCTACCCAGCTGGCTGCCTGAGCGTAAGCCCTTGCTCTGGCTCATACGCTGTGTCAGATTGGGGGGGAAAGGTGCCTCCTCTTGGGCTTTCTCACGTGTGAACTGGGGAGAGGATCGTACCTTCGTCATGGAGAAGCCATGCAGACGTGCCGGTCAGTTCATGGGACCCGCTGGAACAGCACCTGCGCGGGTGAGTGCTCCCTCCACATGCTGTCATTCGCAGGCATTCTGGAACACACACATTTTTTTTAAAAGCTCTCTTGGTCTTGGCCTTGGCTGGCCCTGGCTTTATGAATAAGTGTTATTTCTGGGCTCAGCACCTGCCCTGGGCTCTGGCCTGGCTGAATGGGGATGGGACCCTGTGACACTGACCCAAGAGGCCTCTGTCGTCTCCAGGAAACCAGAGCCCAGACCTGTGGTGGGACAGACCAGGGTTTAAATTTCTCCGAAGCCACTAAGATGTGTTGCCTCTGGCTAGTCGCTTGTCTCTCTACAGCCCAATTCCCTCATCAGTGGGGGTGGGGCGGGGGGCGGAGCACAGTGACCTCTTCTCCATGGTGTGTTTCCATCAAACAGAATAATGTTTGGAAGTTTCCAGTGCCGTGTCGGAAACTCGAGGGAGACTCAAGTGCTGCTGATGGAGCGCATGTCTCAGCTGTCTGTCCGTGTGTGGTCCACCCCTCTCTGCGCACAGGCCCCCCTCAGAGGGGCCCTCCTGATGCCCCTCCCAGATGGCCATCAGTGTTACTCCCTGCCCGCCCAGCCCCAGGCCTCCCCTTCACACGCCTCCCACCAGCCGACACACCCGCCTTTCTGTCAGGGTGGTGCCTGGCCCCCCACCGTGCCTACCTCGCCCCAGGAGGGCAGGGCCACCGGCTGAATTGTATGCCCCAAGCCTGGAACCTGGTCCTTGCAAACCTGCTCAATAAATGTTGCCACTTCTGAGCATATTTTATATCCCAGTCATTTCTCGTTCCCTCGTAGCGTGTTTTATTGCTGGCAGTAAGGTTCTGAATCAGGCAGAACAGAATTTAAACCTTCCCTTTCTACCTTAAGAAATGTAGTCTGAGCACCTGATTTTTCATCTGTAAAATAGAGAAAATAATATTTATACTGTAGGGTTTCAGTGAAGATTAACAAAGATAACGGCACCTGAAACAGTGATTGGCATGCGGGAAGCTCATTACATCCTTGGTGAACGAGAGGGGAAGACTGGGAGACCGGGCCCTTTCTCCGGTCCACTGCCGCCCACCCTTTCGCTGTCCCCGGCCTCCTCCTTCCCAAGGCTGGTGCCAGGGACCCCTGCTCATCTGTCAGCCACGGGGTGTCTGTCGTCCAGTCCCACCGGCAACAGCAATCTGAACCAGCCTTGGAAGTTATTACCCTTTTAAAGCAAGGGTCGGCCCCTAGTTTAGCTGGAGTGCCACAAATCACAAATATGGAACAAATTTAGCCAGAGGCACCAGAGTGGCCGAGAGAACATTTTTCCAATTTTCAGAGAGGTGTCGCCAGCCCCCACCGGCACTTCTGGCTTCCTGTCTGGTTTTTCTATGAGGTCTTTCGCATGCACGTCCAGCTTCTCTTTTCATCGGCTTTCCTATCACTCTTAAGCAAAGAGTCATTCTTCCTCTCCTCTCTCCTCTTCTGGCTTTCGTCCTCTTCTTTCCTGAAGAAGCAAGACCCTCTCAGGCTATTTATTCCAAACTTCTCCCCCCACACCCTCCTCTCTCCAGTGGCCAGAGTGTGATGTGGTTCCAAGGCTTAGCTACGGAGGAGGGAGAAGGCCTGATATTGGGAGACTTGTCATGAGATACAAGAGACCCTCTTCACTGCCCGCCCCCCACCATTTCAGCCAGCGAAAGCATTTTCTATGAATAAGTAGAAAAGCTGCAGGGTCAGAACAGGCACAAAGACAGTGCGCTCTCTCTGGGGGGCTCCTGCAAGGGGCCATCAGGTGGCTGCGGCCAGGCCCACTGATATCCTGGTCCCCTGTCCCCACCCAGGGGTCAGTGCGAGAGTCCCAAAAGCCACGCCCAGGCGCTCACTGAGCACAGCTGCTAGTCTTGTTCCAGCTGGCACCCCCCTCTCTCTCGGGGTCCCTTCCCAGCATCATCTCTTTATAGCCTCTAGGGCCCGCATTTCCCCTTCTGAAATTGAGAGCAATCATTTCCACTCTGGGCTCTGTCCCGCTGAAGTGTGCTCTGAGGGTCAGAGGCAAGGCCAGGGGGGATGTGTCTGGGCATCTGGGGAGGAAGGAGCCTCCGGGTCAGTGTGCAGAGACGCGTCACTTTCCTCACCACGAACACGGGGATGTGGAAGTCCAGATCACATGTTCTCTGCAAATGTGAGGGTAGCTCACACTCAGAGAAGCCACTCAGGCCCCATCTGAGATGGAACTGTAATGTTTTCTCACTCAGAACAGCGCTTCTGGGACGTGTTAACTCAACTGCTACAAGTCAGAGCTCGAGTTTTGGGGACTTGAAAGCAGGCTTCCTCTCCTTTCCCAGCACCCCAACTTTTCAGGTCCCACCTGACTGAGCCAGGGCTGTGTTTCCAGAAACCGTGCCGCTGGGCCTCTGCCGACCTGAAGCCAGGGCCTCGCCTTTGTGGGTGTCTGGTGCAGCCCTGAGCCCCTCTAAGGGGCTGGGCCCACCCTGATGTGAACTTGAATGTGGCAGATGCTTTCGAAAGAACCCTTTTGATTGCAAAGGGCGAGTTAAGCGGCCTGCAATTTCAAAACATAAAAAATATTTTAAATGGCACAGACATTTAGGCCAGAGGAAAAAGTTAAAATGAGACATGTATTAGGAGAATATATAATATAGGTACTATGTATTATACATTATATACATGAACACATTATTATGAGCTAGGCATTGTGCTAAGTACTTTACATACTAGATTTCATTTATTTAATTCTTAAGAAGAAAAATGGAGGAAAAGTGTTCCCTAAGTAGCTGAGAGCGTCCATTTGTCCTGCCTTGGAGAACGAAGATGAATGAAAGGCCCGGTAAGGAAGTAGCTAAGAGCCCCACACAGAGACCGGCTTCAGTCTGGGCTGCGCGCCAGAGGGATCTGGGGGAAGGAAACAATGGACTTGTAGAATGTCAGAGCTCAAAAGAGCCTCAGAACTGATCTTTTTCAGCCTCTGTCTGTCCCATTTTTTTGGAAGAGGGTGCCACGGTCCAAAGCAGGGAAGCGACACACCCACCCTGACACAGCTGGTTGAACCCAGTGTCCCCTCCTTAGCCAGAGATCTTTCAGGAAAACTTAACAGCGTGTCCCAAGGCCCCTGCCAGACAGATTAAGTTCCCGATCTCACGAGTGGAAGGGTCATTTGTCCTCGGTACTGGCACATATCCCTGTCAGCTATCTGTGAGCCTGCGCATGGGTTATCACCACCAAGGCCCAGCACATGGCCAGGGCCCTTGCTGACCACCGGGCTTGCCGATCCGGCCCTCAGAATGACACGCTCACCCTGGTGTCCATGCACACCCACTGCAGCAGCCAGCCAGCTCCATTCAGGATCACGGCTTCCATGTCACGATCGAGGACTAGTCCTGGGGCTCCAGAGAACCGGACGGACGCCACATGGCGTCTGTCGTTTATACCTGCCTGTGTTCCATGGAACCTTAGAGTCACAGAAGTTTCAAGCAGGCAGAGCCCACGTGTCCTCTGGCTCAACCCCACCCATTAGAGAGCAGTCAGATGACTTGCCCAGAGTGACACCACTAGTTGCAAACTGTTGATGCCAGTGTCTTCCCTCCCTTCCTGCAGGAAAGTACCAGTCACCGGCACTCGCAGATTCCTAGCACGGATGGGTACCAGGGTTGCCAGTGCTGGATCACAGTTCAAGGAGAGAGGGCGCAGAGGAGAGAGGAGGCCTGGAGGTGGGCAGCTGGGTGTTTGTCCAGCACACACCTGCCTGGAGCCCCGCCCTTGCACGTGCTCAATCCCTTACACATCACTGTGCACTTCCGTCTCATCCAAGCCCATGGAAGGTGCAACGTATTAGGTTCCTGCCCCACTGCCCAATGAGAGCATGCAGGCTCCAAGATCATGCTTAACCGATCACAAATAATAATATGATAGACATATCAGCTTAATATGAATAATAAATGATAATAGAGTGTTAAATAACTGACTATATTTACACAGCAAGTATGTTATGGAGCCCACGGAACTGTCTCCAGGCCTGTATTTCTTCCACAATCAGAGTCAGGATAATAAAGAATACTTACTTAGCATTCACCAGGTACTGTTGTGGGCGGGACGAGGGCAAAGAAAGTATATTATCTGTACTTTATATGTACATATATGTATATATAGAATCTATAGATTCTCACTCACTCCCTGTCATAGCCTTATTAAGTTACACACTATCTTCCCCATTTCATAGGTGAGAAAACCGAGGGACACAAAGGTTTAAACAAAACCTCATTCCAATAGCTCTGCTGTGTTCAGACCTTGCCCTTCATGAATCAGGCGCCAGCTCACTGCTCCCAGCCCCTCCAGCGAAACGCAGACCGTTCCCTCCTAACCTTCCCACCGCCCACTCCCTCACACCTCCTCCCCACACAGGCACTTTCTCAACTCCGAAAAGGAGCTGGACCAAAGCCCAGAAGAGGTTCCACGGATCTTTAGATATTTTTTTTTTTTTGAGTCACCCAGGATGTCTATCTTAAGCTTAATAACAAGAGGAAGGAAAATTCTGCTTGACAAGGCTGGATGTGGGGGGAAACTCTGGCTGTGAGACCAAGCGGGCGGGGACGCAGACAGATGCGCGGTGTCGTTGGGCACAGAGCGGCCAGCGATCTGGGTGAACCCACCCCGTCTGGAGTGAAGTTGCAGCCAGGCAGCGCCAAGGGCGCCCCTAGAGGGCGAGCGGGGAAGTGACAGGGTCCAAGGCTCCAGCAGGTCAGCACAGGTGGGCAGAAGGTGGGGTAGCGGGTGGACGGCAGGCTCAGTGAGCTTCAAGGATGCTGACGATGGGAGGGTTTGCTTGCAATCTACACAGCAATACGCTGACATCCTTAAATCCATCTAATGCCCTACAGTCAAAAAACAAATTACCTGGTACCAAGGGTAACTGAGTAGATAGTAAGTGCAGGCACGGAAAGGGGTGGGTGGTGGTGTGAAAAACCCAGAGCCTAGAAAACATAGTAAGCAGGTGGGACAGAGAAAAAGCGGTATAAATAGAGGATTTGCCAGAAGGCCCAGGAGAGAAAATGAGGTATTGGAACAGAGCTGAGCCGCGGGTGGGAACGGCATTTGCTTCCTTAGCACCGCGCACGTTGCGGGTGACAGTTTGCCGCAGCCAGCCAGCGGCGGGGGATGCGCCCCAGCCCCTGCCGGACTGGTTCCAGGATCCTGCGCCGCAGGGAAAGGATCGCTGCGGGGCCGCGGGGCCTACCATCGGCGCTGTGAGTGCAGCGCCACCCCGAGGAGGAGACGAAAATAGAAATTATGGTTTAAAAAAAATGAAAAACAAATCCTTTTCACTTCTCTCCATTCCCAGGTCGCTAAGTCCGATAATAGAAGCAGCTATGCGCGACCCCAGGCGTCTGCTTGGCGCGTGGGTTTGCCGACGAGAGGAAACAGGCAGCCTGGATACCGGCTCTGACCCTGGCAAGGCTCTTGCAGTGTCTTCTGCTCCCAAGAGCTCACATTCCAAATCCGTCGCGAACTATTTTTTGATTTATGGAGTGCTCACGTGATGAGAGGTGCCGGGATCCAGACGAGTTCAGAGATGGTACTGCATGTGTGATTCAGGCAGAATCTCAAGCCCAGGGTTTGCCATCCTTGGCGGAGAGGACGCAGGCTCTGAGCGTTGCTGATGGGGGGTGAGGGGAGTGGCCCTGAGACCCCTGGATATATGAAGGGGTCCGCAGTGGACGCCGAGGGCCAGCCAAAAAGTGCCACGTGTGGAGCGTATGTGCATCCACGCCACCGTCCCCAAGCTGGAGAAGCAGGGCGCTGAGGCTGTCTTGCTGGAGGCTCTGACCCAGGGTGTCACTCTACCATGAATAAAGAAAGTGTGAAGTAGTGAACTGCGGGGGTGGGGGGGGAGGTGACAAATTTGGGGGGAAGACTGATGCTTATGGGCCACATCGGGATGTGTGGAAAGCCACCGAGAAAACAAGAAACAAGGAGGGACAGTCACAAAGACACAGTCCTGAGGACAACAGAGGAAAAGTGGAGGGGACGTGTGCCCGGGGGGCCCCAGTGAAGGATCCAGTTCCTTGGGGAATTTTCTTCCCTCAGCCAGGTGAGAAATGGCAGCTTTAAGTTTTCTCCATTCTATGAGGTGGTTTTGTCTGTATTGGTTTTCTAGGGCTGGCATGGCAAGCCGAGTGCCTTAAGACAAGAGAAACGTATTGTCTCCCAGTTCTGGAAGCTGGAAGTTCAAAATCAAGGCGTCGGCAGGGCCGTCCCCTTCCAGCTGTCGGGGAAAGCCCTTCCTCACCTCTCCCTGGCTGGTGGCAGGTGGCTGCTGGTACTCGGGGCTCTTCCTTGGCCTGTAGCTGTCTCAATTCAACCTCGAGTCTGTGGTCACACGGAGCTGTCCCCTCTGTGCCTGTGCCCAAGTCCCTCCTCTTATACCAGTGTTAGTCATTGCACTGGGGACCGCCCTAATCCAGGGCGGCCTCCTTCTTATTACCGGATTCCATGTGGGCCCTGTTTCCCAATAAGGTCGCACTCACTGGTAGCCAGGATTAGGCCTTGAATTTACCTGTCTGTTTCCTCCCTTAACTTCATCTAATGACCTTAGCCTTTCGGTAAAGCTCACACAGCCTTCGGTTACACCGTGGGAGAAAGGGACAGAACAAACAGATCGAGTGTCACCTGCCTCCCTCCCGTCCCTCTGCGGCGAGAAGGCAGAGGTGTCCTAGTTAAGCCTCCTCAAGGATGCTGAGAAGAGCAGTCGCAACCTCCTCATTACCCTGCCTCCTCCCCCAAGATGTTTTAGAGGGAGATGAACTTGAAAGGCGTACACGTGCACATGCGTGTGGGGCTGACACGTGTGTACCTGTCTTCCCACCTCTATCCCCCTAGAAATCGTACATTTGCTGGGTTTGCAGGGGCTGGCTCATGCGAGCATTCCATGCTGCCAGGCTCAGGGCGGCCTTGCTCAGTAAATATTTGTTGAACTGAACAGAGAGACGCTAAATTGAGTTGTGGGAACGGATCGAGCCAGTACTCCCTTGGCCTTAGAAGAAGAAAAAGAAAGGAACTTGTTAAGAGAACAGCAAGGGCTTGGAGCACAGGGTGTTGCCCAGAGCCCCGAGGAGGCCACCCGTGGAGCCGGAGGTGGCAGAGACTCTCCCGGCGCGTCATTAGCTCTCCCAGGGCCCCGAGGCTCCACATCCTCTCGCCCAGGAGAGATGTCCAGCGCCTCCTCTGCCCTTCGGAAACGTCTGCCTTTTCTGAGGGCCATCTCTGAGATTCCTGGCAATCTGGTGGGGTGGACACAGGTCTCTGTCCCCTCCAGCTGGGGGGCGGGTGCTCCCACTTTCATGAGATCACATCCTCCCAGCCCAGCCTTCACGGGGACAGCGCGACCACAGACACCAACCAGCACTCTTCTCCCCCGACGCCCTTCCGTTCCAGGGCCACTCTCCGTGCCTTCGCACTCCACTCACCGTCCCCAGGGACATCGCCTGGATTCCAAGAAAACAGCTGTGCGTGCCTGTGCCGTGTCCTTTAGCTTCAAACTTGGCTCACTCTGGTAGTGTCGCCACCAAAATGACAGCAATGCCACCAACGCCCACCTCTGCCAGCACACAAGAGCTGGTGTCCCTTAATGTCCCATGGTGATGCTTTTGTCAGTGCTGGCCCCAGAAACGGAAGGACTGGGCCCACACCTCTGTCACTCTGTCACCAACCCCAGCAGGTACGATTGCCACAGCCATGCCACAAGCTCCAGGCCACCACCACTGCCACCAGCACTGCTCCCTACAGAGCCAACACCTCCACCCGGGCCACCAGCTCCTGTCGGCAAAGCTGCTGCCACCAGCCCCAAGGTTCCCATCACACTGGGTCTTGGGGCCTCTCGCGGAATCTGGAAATAACCCCGGGGGATGGGGGCAGGTTACAATGCCGGTTTGGCAACTGCCACACCCTGAGGTTCAGGCAGGAGACGCTGAGGCCACCTGAGGGGAAGACCATGCTGGTTTTCAAATGTCCCCTTCATTCTGAGGGGTGGCTTTTTGTCGCCCAGTCAAGTGAGGTTCCTTCACTCTCTCTCTCTGCTCAGCTATTCCCCGGTCTGCCTGTCACAGGCCCCTCGGAGCTTTGCTTCCCTGGATGTCCCAACAGGCCCGAGACGAGAGCAAACTCAATAAAACTGAGGTGGTAAATCCTAATATGTCAACTGAAACTTAATTTTTGCCCCAAGTGTATTTTCTTGACGTGATTATAAAGCATCGTTGCGGGCCCTGATGGCAAACGGGACTGAGGCAGCCAGCAGGTCTAGCCCCGGAGACACGGGATGAAAAACCCGGTTCACACGCCACCTTCACGGGGCAGGTGCAGCTAATCACGGTGAAGACGGCCGGTCTGACGCTGACCGCCGGCCCGGGGAGCGGCAGCTGCCGGCACCTCGGCCACCCCTGTGCCCCAGAGCACAGGTGGACAGGACTTGAGTCATGGCTGAGGACACCCGACTCAAGAGAGTCAGGATTTACAAATGGAGGGGATCTCGGACACTGCTGAGTCCGGTGGTGTTCAAACTGCAAACCGAGAAACCCTGTCCTCACATGAAATTCCACGTGGGGCCCCAAAACACAACAGGTAAAAGTGGGGCGCTCTGACAGAAGTAGGCAGGGCAACTCTTAAGCCCCAGCCTCCTGACCAGGCTCGCCCCCTTGGGGCACATGTGGCCCTGGGAACCCCAGTCTGAGAGCCACCGATCTCACCCGGCCAGCCCTTCATTTCACAGACAGCGGGCGTGGGGCCTGGCAAGTCTGCCCATGTTGTGACTGGAACCCGCACCTCCTCACCCCCACTCCTACTCTCCGTCCACAAAGGATGCCAATTTCTGACTCAGTTTCTTCCTCTTTACAATGAAGATAGAACCAAAATATCTGCTCCACCTCCTGGGGGGCTCCCTGAGGGCCCCAGGCAGGAGAAAGCACCAGGGAGAGCCCACAGCTCACGACTGCCTTCTGGAATACATTATACAGCTGATGCGTGCCCAGCACTCCTGCTCCTACTCCCACCACCCCCCTCCTCTCCATGGGAGCACAGGGAAGTGGAGAATCTGGGCTTCTGGGCCCAGATGGGGCTCCCCTTAAAGAGAGAGGGCCCCCAACTCCGGGCACAGATGGCAGACGGTGTCCAGGAGTGAGGCTCTGAACCCTCCAAGGAGCCATAGCCTCTGAAAAGTGCTCCACCCTGCCGCCCATCAGAATGTCTCTTTGCTATTGAAAAGGAGCTTCCACTTTCTCAGGAAATTCCCAGAAGCCCTGTTTCCTGATGGCTTGGTGGTGAGCAGCATCTCAGGGCTATGTGCCAGGAGCTCGGGTGCCCCATAACACTTTACCTCCCGCCCCGCTGTTTGCCTCCTGGGGACCGTGAACAGTGCTCTCCCAGGGCCTCGGGGAGTCCACACAGGACCAGCTCTTTCCGCTTGCAGCCCTCACGGCTTCCCAAGAGTGCCTGTGAGGCACCTTCCAGGTGTCGGGTAGGGGAGCTCGGGGTGCCTCCCGCCTGTCTGGGCCAGGGAGCAGGTAGGGAGGGCTCACTGGCTCCTCCTTCTGCCCCTGCTCTGGAGTCGAGGGGCTTCTAGGAGGGTCCAGGTGCTTTACTTGGGTACCCCACCTCCAGCTCCAGAGCCTCCCCAGAATGAGGGGGACAGGGAGGGGGACCGAAAGTGGTCAGAGCCTGCCCACGCCCCAGCACCCAAGAGAGGTTCAGCTCTGCGGCAGGCCCCAGACCTCCAGGCAGCCAGGCGTCCTGACGGGGCCTCACCGAGGCTGTGGGCGGGGCTTGGATGCACAGCAGCACACTGGGCACCTTATCCTTGGTCTTCTGACCAAGACGAGAAAAGCCCTGGCCTCGTGTCCACCGCAGTACAACGGACTGCACGGGAAGAGGAGACTGGAAGAGGGGACTTCAGCTGGGCCGGCATCTGCTCTCACAGCCTCTGTCCAGGTCACCATCCAGCCACCAGCGGAATGTTCTCACTCACCCCTCCCCAAAACAGCAGGCACAAGAACGGAGGCCCCCGGTCACATCTGTCACCTTGGCCTCAGCCACACGGGGCACTCGCACTCCCCAAAAGCCTGGGTATAATTTCAGGGTAAAATACCACGGTTTGGTTTGCTTTTGTAAAAAGGCCGAGGCCTAAATTTAGCAGCCTGTCTGGAACGCACCCCCCCAGGGAGTCTCCACCCTTTAGAAGGAACTCTGGGGAAACATTGTCGGTGGAACAGGAGCGACCTGTCCCCAGGGGCAGACATCGGCCCTCGAGCTCCTTCCCCAGACAGGAGCGGTCTGCCAGCAGGAGGCTTTGGCAAAGGAAGGAGTGGCCGCATCCCCCCCTCTCCGGCTCAGGGTCCTGCAGTCTCCCCACTGCCTCCAGAATAAAACTCAAATGATGTAGACAGACCCCCGAGGGACTCTATGTAATAGTTTGACTAGCAGGGGTGCGTATTCAACAAACAGCGACAGAAGGCCCGCCTGGGGCAGCCGCACGCCAGGCCTGTGAAGGCAGAGATGGCACCGTGGCCCGAGCACCCAGGGAGCTCACGGGTCAGTGGGCACGAGGGTCAGTTCTGTGCATTGTACTTGGTTAGGGGACCGTCCCCAGTCATCCACTCAACCACACTCACCTGGGTGTCACTGCAAGGATATTTTGCAAACTTGACTGAAGCTGACTTTAAGCAAGGGAGCGTATCCTCAACAACCTGGGTGGTCCAGATTCGATCAGCTGACAGGCCTTCCGGGCAGAGCGGGGCTTTCTCACACCGGGGAGGTCAAGCCTGAGGTGGGCGAGCTTTGACACGGGAAGCGTGGACTCCATCAGTCTGGCAGCTGTGACGGGTCCCTGGCTGCCCCTGAGTGACCCTGGGGATGGAGACTCAGCATCGGAGGGAGGGAAGGGATGTCGAGGGGTCCTGATGTGGCATCACGCCCCAGCATCCTGAGAGGAATGAGACCTCTCCTGCCCACTGGAGCAGGGTCCCCATCCTTTTTGGCACCAGCAACCAGTTCCTCGAAAGACAATCTTTCCATGCACTGGGAGGAGGGGGTGAGGGATGGTTTCTGGACAATCCCATTGCATTACACTCGAGCTCACCTCCTGCTGCATGGCCTGGTTCCTAACAGGCCAGGACCGACACTCGTCTGTGGTTGGGGACCCCTGCTCTAGAGCTCTGGGAAGTCTCACAGTCTGGTGCAGCCCCAACTGTCGGTGCTCTTGTGGGATCCCTCGCGGCCCTGCCACGGCCCTCTCTCTTAGGGGCTGGAGGAAAGAAAGCTGCCCCCACTGTCCTCCGTGGGAGCCATGGAGGCCGCCGTGTGCTTCTCCATCAACAGTTAATCCCAGCCTTTTCCCTTCTTGCCCGCTGTTCCTTCTCTAGTGACAAGTGCGTCTTTCACTGATGAGAGCGGGAGGCGCAGAGAAAACCCACCTGCGAGGTGAGGGAGAAAGGGCCAAGGGATGCGGGAGACAGGACCGGTCAGGCGCAGCCACAAGCAGACAGGGTCTTGCCTCCCCCGTCTCGGTGAGGTGCCTTCTCCGCAGGGACAGAGCCTCGGAGCCACTGGCCCCACGCTCGGTTGCATAGACTTTTCTGATTATTGGGAGCCAGACACAGGCCCCCGCATCTCATCACTGTGTTACTACGGGCTGGCGGGGCCCACCGAATGCTGAGACAGGAGGAGAAGGGAGAAGGGGAAGGGAAGACTGTGGAGGGCGGCCATCAGAACCGTCGAGGGTCCGCACGCCGCCGAAGCACCCCCACTCTGTCGGAGATGGTGGGGGTGGGGGTGCGGGCTCAGGACAGCCTCGTTGGTTCGACAGCACTGACTCTCGCCTGGACACTGCAGGGAGAGCATCCCGACTGTGTGAGGAAGAGCTGTTCTCAAGTACCCTTAGCCATCTTGAAAGCTCCGCTCACACCGTGCCTGTGTGTTATCAGGCTAACGACAAGCCGCTGTCACCTCTTCATTGAGGGAGGTCCCTGAAGAAGAATGCATCACCCCTTCTCGCTATAATTGGTACTTTTCACTAATCCACACTGACTCTCCCGACTCCCGGTGCATAACAACTAGTATTATTGACTTGCTCATTTTCTGTCTCTCTCTTTCTTCTTCCAATATGGTGGGCCCAACCTCAGAGGCCTTTCCATTCCTGAACCCCCACCCCCATCTCCCCTGGCTTCAGCCAACGGCCTCGTCAGTCCCATCTGGCTTCTGTGGGGAGCTGTTTCTGGAGGGAGGGCGGCACTAGACCTTGAGCCTTCACCTCCAGAATTCACACCCTCCGCCTCCTGGTCGGCTCCTCCCACAGTCTCTTTCCCTGGCTTCCTCTCTCTCCCAGGCTCTGTGTTTTCTTTCCCTCCATTTCCACTTTCTACTCCCTCCGTTCCTCCGACGCTGGCCCCTCCTTCTGGGTGCAGCTTTTCTCCTGCCTGGACTGGTCGCTGGCTCAGTGTGGGCTTCCTCCTCCCTCCGGGGTTTTCAGCCCCTGCAAGACTCACCTTCGCCTCGTGATCCCTGGTCTTCAGCATGTCGTCCATGCCCCACCAGCAGCTTCGGGGACATCAGAGCTTCTTAGAGATGCAGAGTCTCAGGCCCCACCCAGACCTGCCGAGTCAGAATCCTGGTTACAAGATCCCCAGATAATCTGGGTGCGCGGTGGCGACTGAGTGGCTCCACTCCGAAGTAGAGGATTCGTTCCTAACGGCCACTGCAGGTGACTTTGTCCCACTGTGTCCTCGGCTCTGTCCACTATGCCTGGCAAACAGTAGGTGCTCAACAGCAGATGAATAGGTGGATTTCTGGACTTTTCTGTCTGACCTCGTGAACTACGACCTCTTCTTCTTCTTCTTTTTTTTAACGATCTCATTTATCTACTTTTAGAGAGAGGGAAAGGGAGGGAGAAAGAGAGGGAGAGAAACATCAGTGTGAGAGAGATACATCTATCGGTTGGCTCTCACACACGCTGTACTGGGGACCTGGTCTGCAACCCAGGTATGTGCTCTGACTGGGAATCAAACCAGTGACTTTTCTGTTCACAGGCCGGGGCTCAATCCACTGAGCCACACCAGCCAGGGCGAACTATGTCCTCTTCTAAGGGGCACTTTATTTGCCCCCTCCACCATTTTCCTCACCTCCTTTTCCTCCTCTTCCTCCTCTGCGGTCAGGAATGGGATCAGACTGGCAGGCAGGGGAGGAGCTTGCCGAAGGTGGACCAGAGACCCCAGCACAGGATGTCACCGGGCCCTGGGGTTTGGCCACAGGAGCCACGGGGAGGATTACGTCACACTCCTATGCTTGTTCTTCCCTCACCAACCCGCAAAACTCAGACAAAACAAGGGCCTCGTGAATTCTGTTACCTTTTAGAGGTGACAAATGCTGGTTCCAAGTGACATAAAATCTGAGCTCCAGTTTGCTTCTGCATTCCCTGTTTTAAATTAAAGCACGCATATGAAATACTAGTGACAGTGGTGGGGAGGAAGGAGGTGCAGGAAGCAGCCGGTCGCGCCCGGGCAGAGTCCTCAGCGCCCCCGTCAGTCCTGGAGCTTCTCTTTGATCACGGCACACCCTCTCCTGGGAGCGACGCAGAAGCAAAGCGAACTCCTGCCCAGATCACACACGGACTGGACCGGAGGGCTGTCGAGGGTGATGACAAGGGAGGCGGGGGGAGAGGTCACAGAGACGGGAGCTGAGCGTCCTGGCGAAGAGGTGGTGAAATGCAGAGACCCAGGAGAGGGGAGAGAAAGGGCTGGAACTCAAAAGAACGACCGGATGGCTTTGTACCCTAACACATCCCTTCCTAAACCTCCATATATGCGTATATTTTTCAAAGGCCTCTACCTTGCGGTTATTTAGCAAACCGGTGAGAAATTTCCACTGTGCACTTGCCGGCTCTCATTCAAACACCTCCTAAATGTCAAGGTGAGCGACCCTGATTCAGTCCCCGCCGTGGGGCTCACCGGGATCCACGTTTCACCAGCGCCTCATCCAGCAACAGGACACGCTCTCCAAGGACTCACGTGTGCAGGCCCCCTCCCAGGCGGGCTCCCTTCCACGTTCAGGAACCGACGTGCCTCCCGTTGGGCGTGAGCAGGAGGCAGTGCCCTCTCCTGACTCCTACGGGCCCGGCAGGTCCCGACAATGCCTACGAAGCCTGCTGTCCTGGGGAGAAACTTCGGGCAACAGTCGCCCTGGCCAGACCAGGAGGAGCAGCTGCAGTGGACGGCAGGATGCTGGGACCTGGCCGCAAAACCAGCCTGCCCATTAGGATGGTGGGGTTTCTGGGAGATTCACACATGCATTGGGTGACATTCTGACTAGAAGGCTCGGATCCAAAGATCGAGTGACTTTCGCCAGCTGAGACCGTGAATAATCACTGAGGAAAAGCTGATGGCTTAATTGCAAGGTGGGATGTAAACACAGGGAAAGGAAGGAAACAAACAGGGTCTGGAGGGGAACGTGGGAGGCAGAGGGCCATCGGTGTCCAGATACTCGGCTGCCGTGACCTCCAACGTGCAGCCGCCACCCCCATAGCCCCGCTGTTTCCCCATCACACAGGCAGCCACTCGGCCAGTGTTGGCTCACCCTCCAGGAGGCCTTGGGGCAGGGAGAGATGTGGGCAGTTGACCCGGAGTTAGTCACAGCACAGAGACGAGGAGGAGACAAGTGTCCCGGTTGGAGCTGTAGGGGTGCTTGAGTCAGGAACAGTTGCTAGCAAGTTACTTACCCGCGCTACCCATCATCCGTGAGATGGGGTAACAATACAGATTCACGACATTGTGGGGCCATTTAGTACTTGGAGCATAGTGAACATTTGGGGATAACTAGCACTATTTTTATATTTGGGGACTCTTTTGGAGCTTAAACACTTGCCGTCTCAAAGGAAGAACATATGTGTGATTCTCATGTGAAAAGTAATTAGAATCGAGTGACAGTTCCTCCCCAGCCATTTGGGCGGCAGTTCCCGAAGTTCAGTGAGCAGGAAAATCGCCCAGCATGCCCGTTAAAAATCAAAGTACCCCCTCAGCCCTCCCCACCCAGGACTGTCTGACTTGGTGCGTCCAGGAAGAGGCCTTGCTGTACTGCGTGGAAATGATCTGCTTGTGGGTCTGTCTACAAAGGCATTGAGGGGAAGCAACGTACCTCACTCATTTCTGTCCCCCACTCTCAGCTCCACTCCTGGAATGTAGGAGGCACTTAAGAAGGTCACTTGGGTGTTCAAAGTGCCCGTTTGCCTTTAAGAATAGCCGCTGGGGGAATTCTGAGCACAGAACTACATTTGGACCTTAATTTTATGTCTTATCCAGAGAATGGGTGCTGAGTACAACAGCATGACTAAATCCACCAAAAATACTCAGTGCCTCCAATGGCGGCACCTAAGATGAGATGGAGGAGAAAGGGCTAGTTTGCACACTCCCGGGGGCCGAATCCACAGGGAAAACGTAGTAAGTCCTCGGAACAGCAGCAAAAAGGGGTGATTTTCCGAAGGCAAGGAAGTCACATGAAGATGGAAGAAGGGCCATTGAGAAAAACAGGACACTCAGAGGCAGTGAGAATCCCTCTTTCCTCCTTCTTCTAGCTCATGTCCCCAGGCTTCCGTCTGACTCTCCACTACCTAACTGGGGACCAGAGGAAGCCTCTCCGTTGTCCTCTCTGTGACTGAGAACAATGTCGTCTCCACCATGAGTCATGGCAGGCTGACCTTGGCCTATCTCTGCAGCCTTGTACCTTCCTCCCCCTTCTCCACACTTGACCTCAGCCAAGCTCTGTATTTGCAGGACTCTGCCTCACTTCCTTCCGTGGCTGCCAGACTACGGCTCCTGCTGTGCAACTCAGCTCCAGCCTCCACCGGGAGGGGCCTCATTCAGATGCTCCCTCCTGCCCCTGTCCCAGGTCCTGTCTTTCTTCTCTGTGACTGCTACCTTGCCTGTCCTCCATGACATTCTGAGTGAGGGCTGCCTTGCTTACCTCTGTGTTCCCATCTGCCAGCACAATGCCTGGCACAGCACAGGTGCTTAACAAGTGCTCCAATAATTAATTAATTGGAAATAACCCTGATGGGGAATAAGCTCCCGGGGTTGGGGCGTGCGGTGGCAAGAGTGAAGATGCCCCATGACCCAGGGTTGGGGACACTCGTGTCTTACCTGCTGGGAGGACAGGCAGTGAACGAGCAGCTGCACCAGAGGGATTTTAACGACGTGAGCACAAGGCAGCCCTGCTCCGTGTTCCTAAGAGGAAAGCGTTTTAGGTGCATCTTCCCCGGGAGGTTTCAGAACAGAAATGAACTATCTTCCTGCAGCTACAGGCACAAGTCAACGCCAAAACAACAGGGTAGGCAATGAAAAGCTCCACTCAGAAACTTCCTGAAAGGAAGGATTGGGGTCACAGGATGCTGATCGGGGGTCAGCCCAAGATTTCTTCAACTGTAACTGCAAGTGGGCCCTGCTCACCTCCCTCCCCAGGAACTGCAAGCAGCGCTGGCCCCACAGAGTTAGGAAGACCTTGGGTGCAACATCGGGAAAATTGCCTTAGATGCTGAGCAATACTTTTGTTCCTTTATAATAGTTTCCTGGATATAAATTGCCCCAAGAAAACTGTAGGCTGTTGAGAAAAGAACCTGTGTCTTTAAATTAATCTGTATCCACCCATACCTGCCAATCTCAAGTGGGACCCATCCTTTACACAGGCTGGGCAAACACTGGGTCAGAGAAGATGGGAGTAAATGAGCACCCCTCCCTGTGTTTAGGCTTCGGGACCGAAGTTACAGAGCACTCTCTCTGTGCCCAGCTCTGTGCTGATGGCTTTGTATACTATCACACCCAATCCACACAGTGTCTGAGGCTAGAATATTACCGTCCCCATTTCACTAATGAGGAAACTAAGGCACTAAGCTGGACAAACTTATGACGTAGGCATGATATGCCTGGAGTGCCTCCCCGGAGCCCATCTGAGCCCAGCCACCTTGCCTTGCCCTCCTCCCTTCCCTCTCCTCCCTCCTCCCATTCCCAGGGCACCCCCTGCGCCCCAGCAGCAGCCTGTCCCCTGTATGCCACCCAAGTGTACCTGCCCTGTGTCCCACCCTAGGGGCACAAAGACCAGCTGCGGTCCCTGCGCGTTTGCAGGTAGCGTGCCGGTGCTCTCAGCATTGACACCATGCACGCCCGTCACCGCCTGTGAAGCCAGTGTTGTGGGAGCTACCTGGTTGGCTGCTGTGGGGATTGAATACAGTGATCTGTGTATATGGCTTATAAAGGTGATTGTCACCTGGTAAAATACTGAGTTGGCCAAAAAGTTCATTTGTTTTTTTCCATAAGATGGCTCCGGTAGCTCTTAGTTGTCTTGAACTTCATTCGAAATAATTTGGTTAGATTGTATTGCAACAGCTGTCCTATCAGCATGCATTTTTAAAAAATTTATCAAAATTGGTGAATTTTTTGTGTAGCCATTTTAATATTAAAGATGGAAAAAAATAAGCAACATTTCCAGCACGTTATGCTTTATTATTTCAAGAAAGGTAAAAATGCAACTGAAACACAGAAAAAAGATTTGTGCCGTGTACGGAGAAGGTGCTGTGACTGATTAAACATGTCAACAGTGGTTTGCAAAGTTTCGTGCTGGAGATTTCTCGCTGGATGATGCTCCGCGGTCGGGTAGCCCAGTTGAAGTTGATAGTGATCAGACTGAGACATTAATTGAGAACAATCAACACTATACAACACAGGAGAGAGCCATCATACTCAAAATATCGAAATCAATAAAGTTATTGGTGAAAATGAAAAATGTGTCTTTTATTTTACATAAAAAAACTAAATGGACTTTTGGCCAACCCAATAATCATTAACTCTCCCAAGTCCCAGCTGGGAACTGGTAAAGCTGGGATTTGAACCTTGATCTTTCGGCCTCCAAAGACCAAGGTATCTGCTCCCCAAGCAACCAGCTCATATGACAAACTAATGTGACATCACAGCAGTGGTGACTCCCTCCGTCATTCATTTACTGAGTGATAGGATTTTCTTTCCAGTTCTATTTACTTCAGTTGAAGAAAAAAGTGCATAACACATGTGTGTGTTCTATGCATGTATGTATGTGCGTACATTTTTTTTCAGCTAAAAGTCATGCCCAGGTATCCACCAAAGGCCAACTCTGTGAACCTTTCAGACCGTGACAAGGAGCAGCAGAGTCTGATGGCCCGGCAGTCCGTGATTCTTCAACAAGCCATGATTCTTCAGGCCCAGCCCTGACCCTGATTTCTTCAGACAAAGAATGGGGTGCACATCTTTGGTGTCAGCTCATGGCACGTAACGGGTTCTTGGAAAACACTTGCTGCACTGAATTGCTGGTGAGGTAAAGGGAGGCAGGAGCCAGGACAGGCTGGCAGGGGACGGACAGGGTCCGCGTCCCGTGTAAAAAGCCACCAAGCAGATTGCTCCTTCGAGCGCACGGCCCAGCTCACGTCTCGGACCTACTGATTAAGCACTCAGCGGAGATAGCTCTGTGAGTGCTGGGATGGGAACGGAATTTTAAGGAGCCATTAAAAACAAGCACAGCCCATGACGTCACCGTCTGTTGTGCAGTGAAGTCGGTGTGGGGGTGGGAGTTGCTGCAGGCAGCCCATGGGCCAGCTGGGAGTTAGGTCTCAAAGACCTAACAGTGCAGTGGGTGGGGGACATGGACGATGCAGGGCCCACACAGCCCAGGGGTGGCACCAGCCTGAGAAGCTCGGACGCACCTGCTAAGTGTCCCAGCCCTTCCCACGTGTCCAGCTCGGCACCAGGTTTTGGTCATCTCTCTGTTCAATGGAAGCTGGAATTTTCTTGGTCTCACCATTGTTCTTTCTTTGCTTTGTGTCACACTGAAGTTCCCAGGGAAAGACTAAAAGTGCTTTCCTCTCCAGCTGGTGGCCCCTGGAGACCCCTGTGGTTAAGCCCTTCCTGTCATCTCGTGGGTAAGGCGGCACACCTGGGTGGCTGGTTCTGAGGTTTCCTGTATCCTCTTACATGGAGAAAGATGCCAAACCCTGAGTTGAATACCTTCCCCCGGCCTTCCCCCACCTGCAGTAAGCCTATCACCTATTCCCAAGCGCTTCACTGCGTACTCCAACCTGGTTTCACTCTCCTTTTCAGAACCACCTGCTTCAGAGTTCCCATGGTCTTCTCTTTGTTCTCTCTCCCAAGAACCCCACGTTACATCTTACGTGCGAATACTTCCAGGGGTTCAGTCTTTGACCCTCTTATTTAATCTACAGCCCTTCCGGGGCAGTCCTATCCCTATCACCTATAAACTTAGTGATAATTCAGAAACACAAATCCTTCTACATGTCACTCCTACCAAAAGCCCTTCCAGGGCACTGAGAAGCCTGTGGAATAAATGTTACTCTTCGGAGGAAAGCAAGTCAAATCCTCCAAGACCTTCCCCCAAGTCTCTCTCCTGCCCCAGCTACAGCCATTCTCCCTCCCACAGTGTGCACCAGCCACACGGAACCTCCTACCTTTCCCAGTGCAGCACTCTCCCCGGCCCTCCTCGCCTGTCTTGGCTC
>PVIA01012819.1:0-35654 GCA_004024845.1 Tonatia bakeri
CCCCCCCATTTATTCTTTCATTCATTCATTAAATAACAATTAAATAACATAAAATTCAGAAGAACAATAATATATTAGTCATGATGTGACACTGCAGTGAAAAAATATAGACTCTAACATTTCAGTAATTTTACAAAATAGGCATTTGTTGCTTAAGCTACAGTCCTGTTCTTTCCCATAGTGGAGCAACTCCTCTACACAATCCTTCAAGATCACTTGCTGTCAGCAGCTATATGATCTTCAAAATGTGGCTATTAAGATCACCCTGAGAGCTGCTATTCCAGTTGACCAGAAAGGAAAAGGAGAAGAGAGAAGTGCTTAGGAGCTTTTTTAAACCCAGCTCTGGAGTCCAGATTCCATTCATTAGAACTCACATGGCCATCACTAATAAAGAAGGGCAAGAAATCTGGTCAGCTGAGTGTACAAAGGAAGAGAATCAGGATTCGGTATATAGTGGTCTCTGCCACATCAAATTTAGAAAAGATAGATAGATAGATATAGATGATAGATATAGATATATAGATATAGATATATAGATATAGATATATAGATATAGATATAGATATAGATATAGATATTTTGAACTAAAAATCTAAATCTTGGGCTATTTCTTAGTAAGAAAAAATAATTCTTCTGCAATAATACTAATTATTATTACTATGACTGGCTAACAACTGGATACTAAGTGTCTGAGATATAGGCTCAAGAGACCAAACAAGAGATAGCAAAACACAACAGTTAGAAATGCAGACTCTGTCAGTGTCTGGCTCTGCTAATTCTCAGTCTGTGGCCTTGAGTGAATTACCAGCCTCTTCTGTCCTTATGTGCCTTCATCGGTAAAACAAGACTATTATTACCTATTTTGTTAGGATGCAGTGTGGATCAAACGAGTTACACATAAGGCAATTAGAACAAGTCTCAGTACATATTAAATGTTCAACCAGTTCATGCTATTATTATAATAAAACATGACATTGAGCCTCTAATTTAATTCCTGCTGCAACCATTTTCACTTCTTTTAAGCTCAGGGAATTGTAACTGTAATGTAAAGAGATTTCAGTTCTACTTCAATTAGCCAGTGGGTTCAGTGATCTATTCAAGTCTCTCTTCATTTATAAGGTGGGATGAGAACCTCTTAGGGTGAGTGAAGACCATGAGAGGCAGCAACACATTCCACACCACCACTCATATAACACGTTTCCTGCCTTAGCTTCACCCTCCTCACTGAGCAGAAATGTTAAACTGAAAACAGAGTTGAAGAAGGAAATTGTATAGGTAGGTTTAGAGATTTTACAGCATTCCTCAGAGTCTAACTGAATAGTTTTCCCGATGTGGCATGGGATGAGGGAGCTAGGGAAGTAAAAGTGACCGAGCATGCTGCTGATGGTGAAAGTCTGTGATCACATCGACAAGATGGAAAACAGGTCCAAACACAGAAACTACTAAACAGCTGGCACAGGGACTGATGATTCCTGGCCCTACTGGAGATGCTTGTATTGAGAGCCAGTTATATCACTTTCAATCTCTGGCAATCAGGTAAACCTAGTCTGAACTTTCTGGGTCTTTATTTTTTGTTGTGGTTCTCTTTAATAGCTCTATGGAAATATATTTCACATACCATTAAGTCCACCCTATTAATGTTTACAATTCAGGGTTTTTAGTATGTTCACAGAATTGTGCAACCATGATTCCACAACAGCTCATCTCCTGTGAAGAAACCACACATCTGTGAGCTATCACTCCCTCTTCTTCTCTCCTTACAGCCTCTGGCAACCACAGATCTACTGGTCTGTCTCTACGGATTTACCTTTTCTGGACTTTCACATAAATGGAATCATATGTGGCTTCTTTTGGTTAGCATAATGTTTTCAGGGTTCATCCATGTTATTGCATGTATCAGTACTTCATTCCTTAGTATGGCTGAGTAATATTCTATTGTATGGATATATCACATTTTGTTTGTTAATCAGTCAGTAGATATTTCGGCTGTTTCCACTAATTGACTATTATAAGTAATACTACTAAATATAGTCATGTACAAGTTTTTCTGTGGACATATGTTTTCCTTTCTTTTGGTTATATACCTAGAATTGGGGTTGCTTGGTCATAGGATAAATCTACAATTAATTTTTGAGTCATTGCCAAACTATTTTTCAAATCATCATTTTACTCTTCCACCAGCAGTGTATGAGAGTTCTAATTTTTCTACACCTTCCAGAATATATTATTGTCTTTTTTTATTATAGCCATCCAAGTGGGTATCATGTGATCTCTTAATGTGAATTTGATTTGCATTTCCCTAATGACAATGATGTTGAACATCTCTTGATATGCTTATTAGCCATTTATATATTTTCTTTGGAGAATTATCTATTCAAATGCTTTTCTTATTCTTCAGTTGGGTTATTTTTATTTTTATTGTTAAATTGTAAATTCTTTATGTAGTCAATATACAAGTCCCTTATCAGATACATAATTTGCAAATATTTTACCCCATTATAAAGGTGATCTTTTCACTTTGTAGATGGTGCCTTTTGAGATATAAAAACATATCCTTTTGATGATGTCTGATGTATTCATTTTTACTTTTGTTCCTTATGCTTTTGGTTTTATATCTGAAAAACCATTATTTAATCTGAGGTCATGATAATTTATTCTTATGTTTTCCTCTAAAAGTTTTATAGTTTTAACTCTTATATTTAGTTGTCTGAGCCATTTTGGGTCAATTTTTGTATATGGTGATCCAACATCATTATTTTGCACATGATGTCTAAATGGACATTCTGTACCATTTGTTAAAAAGACTGTTCATTTCTTTATTGAGTCATCTTGACCCTCCTGTCAGAAATCAATTGACCAGAAATGTGTGTATTGCTGGACTATCCCCCAGTTTGCCTCCAACATAACTGATAAACCCAAAAGACTGCAGAGAAAATGAATCCAGGAAATTCTCCATGTGAGTATAGCACACTGGCCAGCTTTGACTTCCCTGCCTCCAAGTCCCTGGAGTGTTTCTTGGGTTTGCCAATGACAGGCACAAGTGAGACTGGACATTTAAATGTCACCGGTGCCTCCTTCAGGCCAAATTAAAATGCCTTTCTTTCAGTTTTGTCCCTTACCATTTGACACTAGTATCCATGTTTCCTTGGAAGTTGGCTGTGTTCTCCTCCTAACTCTCTGGCTGTTCTTCTTCAGCCCACTTCATTAACATATTTTCCTCACCCATCTTCACCTTAAAATTTGCTTTTCCATAGGAATCTGTCCTCAGCCTCTTTTTTCTATTTAAAGCCTTCTGGTTGCCATCTCAAATTCATTCATATCCTTTTTGCTATTAGCAGAACCTCATATTTTTAGCTAGACACATTGCCTAAAAGCTAAATAACTATATCTCCCAACTTCCCTAGCATGGTTTGTTATAACCATGTGACTAAATCCTGGCCAGTAATGTGTAAGCAAAAGTATTGTTTGCATCTGAAAAATTCCTTAAAAAGCTGGGGTGTCAATCCTTATTTTGTGGTTCCTCTTACTGGTAACGGAATACAATTGCTGTCTTGGGCTGTAAGGATGAGGGCCATGCCCTATAAACGGCAGAGTAGGGCACATAAAGGAAACTGGGTTCTGATGGCATTAGGGAGCTGCTATAATATCCCTAAACAGCCAGGCTCTGGACTTCATTTTTGTAAGAGAAGAAGGAAAAAAGATTTTTACCATTTTTCAGTCACAATCATTTTGGATTTTTAAAACTCTATGTAGTAGACCTAATTATAATTAATAATCCTTCTAAGGATCTATAGATTAATTAATCATTAAACATTTATTGAGTATCTACTACCTGTCAGACTACCCATCAGACTATCAGCCAGGTGTTATAGTGATGTAATGTCTGTCCTTATGAAGTCCACAGCCTAATTGGAGAAGCATAATATACATAATGAAACAAGACTCCAAATGGTAATTCCTATAACAATAATATTATAGAGGATGTACAATGTGGCAGGGCCAAATAGGGGGTAAAGCAATTTATTCTGTCACCAGTCTTAAGAAATTTCATAGAGAAAGTAATGTTTGTATGGAGACTTGATAGAGTTTATGAAGAATAGAGGAAAATCATCTTATAGGATGTGGAAATTCACAAATGTCTACAGATGTGAAAATTTGTAATTAGTTAAAAAATGAAGTATTAGGTTTGGCTAGAGAATAGCCAGGTGTGTGTGAAAGGGAGAAATAGGGAGACAGACACAGACAGAAAGAGAAAGAGAGACAGTGAGAGCACAGAGCCTGGA
The DNA here is from genome assembly GCA_004024845.1 of Tonatia bakeri. Classification (NCBI taxonomy): domain Eukaryota; kingdom Metazoa; phylum Chordata; class Mammalia; order Chiroptera; family Phyllostomidae; genus Tonatia; species Tonatia bakeri. The sequence continues at coordinate 4,284 of PVIA01012819.1, forward strand.
AGCAGAAAAGAAAGAGAAGGAAATCAGGAGAATAGAATAGAGAATGTTGCAGGGATATAGAAACTTGGAATCTAAATCCAGTGCCTTAGACCACTCAGCCACAATGCCTCCTGCAAGGGTTTGATCTTCAAAATATATTAAAAACTCACATGACTCCACTTTAGGAAAACAAACAATCCAAATACAAAATGGGCAAAGGACCTGAACAGACACTTCTCCAAGAAAGACATATAGAGGACCCAGAGACATATGAAGGGATGGTCAGCATCACTAGCCATCATAGAGATGTAAATTAAAACCACAATGAGATACCACTTTATACCAGTCAGAATGGCAATCATAAACAAATCAACAAACAAGTGCTAGCAAGGCTGTGGGGAAAAGGGAACCCTAGTACACTGCTGGTGGGAATGCAGACTGGTACAGCCACTGTGGAAAACAGTATGGAATTTCCTCAGAAAACTAAAAATGGAACTGCTTTTCTACCTGGCAATTCCACTGCTGGGATTATACCCTAAAAATTCTGAAACACCAATCCGAAAGAATCTATGCACCCCAATGTTCATAGCAGCACAATTTATAATAGCCAAGTGTTGGAAGCAACCTAAGTGCCCATCAGTAAAGGAGTGGATCCAAAAATTATGGTATATTTACACAATGGAATACTATGCAGGTGAAAGAAAGAAGGAACTCCTACCATTGGTGACAGCATGGCTGAAACTGGAGAGCATTATGCTAAGTGAAATAAACCAGATGGTGAAAGACAAATACCATATGATCTTACCTATTAGTGGAACCTAATCAACAAAACAAACAAGAGAGCAAAATAGAGCCAGAGACTTGGAAATAAAGAACAAACTGACAGTGACCAGAGGTGTGGGTGGTGGGGGATAATGAGGGAAACAAGGGGAAGGGTCAAGTCAAGGAACATGTATAAAAGACTCATGAACAAAGACAGTGTGGGGAGGATTGAATGTGGGAGATGGGTGGGTAGGGCTGGGGAGAGTGGTGGGTAGAGCATAGAGACAACTGTACTTGATCAACAATAAAAATAAAAATAGAAAAGTAAAACTACAATGAAAATTGGGGGTCTTACATGTCAAATTGAAAATTTGTATTTTAGCTTATGGATCAGGGAAGTAAATGTGTTCTAACCCTTATGCCAACTTCATTTTGGCTGTTTAAACTACTATGTTGAGAAGAATAATGAACCTCTGCCTGAGATAATCATGAAACAGGCATGAAGTAGAAATACCCGAATAAGCTTAAGAGGTGTGATAGTTAATGTTATGTGTCAACTTGGCTGGGCCACAGTGTTCAGAATCTTGGTCAAACATTCTAAATGTTTCTGTGAGGATGTTTTAAATGACATTAACATTTGAAAGAAAACTTCTTATAATTCCTGATGTGTTAATAGTATTCTATCTTCTTGTATTAGGATTCTCCAGAGAAACAGAACCAAAAGGGGTGTGTGTGTGTATGTATATGTGTGTGTATGCACACACACACACACAGGCAGAAGTTTATTTTAAAAAATGATTCATGGAATTGTAGAGGCTGGCAAGTCCAAAATCTGCAGGGTGGACCAGCAGGCTGAAGACTCAGGGATAAGCTAATGCTGTAATTCAAGTCTGAAGGCCCTAGGAGCTGAAGAATTTCCCCCTGCTCAGGAGAGGTGAGTCTTTCATTATATTCAGGCTTTAAGTGATTGAATGAGGAGCACCCACATTACAGAGAGAAATCTGCTTTATTGTAAATTCACCTATTTAAATGTTAATTTATTCCCATTTATCTACAAATGGCCATTGCCTCAGCCTTCTGGAAAGAATAAGTTTGGGTGGGAAGATGACCCAGACATTCTCAGAAATTCTGTTGGTTTTACCCTCAAAAGTTATGCAGTCTCCAACCACTTCCCAGCCCCTTTGCTGGCACACTATAGTGCAAATCACCATTGTCTCTTCTGGATGTGGCAATATCCCAGTAATAGTCCATCTTCTTCTTTTTCCCTTGTGCCTCAACTGGCTACTCTTATCATCACTTTACACGAGACTCTCGAAACATAAATTAGATCAATTTTCTCCTCTTTAAAGGCTCCCAACCCAAGCTAAATCCAACATCATCATAATAGTCTACAAGGCTCTGACAAGGTATAGGTTCTGACCTACCCCATTAACTCCCTGACTTTATTTTCTCTTTCCAATCATACTGATCTCTGACATTCTAAATTCACCTGGCACAAATCAGGATCTTTCACGCCTGAGCTCTGACTCTGGACTGAAATACTGTCAACCCAGAGAGTCACAGAGCTCACTCTCAACCTTTGCAAATTCTGGGGTGAGATGCCTTTTCCTTCCTTCCTTCCTTCCTTCCTTCCTTCCTTCCTTCCTTCCTTCCTTCCTTCCTCCTTCCTTCCTTCCTTCCTCTTTCTTTCTTCCCTTCTCTCCTCTCTCTTTTTTCCCAGAACAGTTTTACTACACCTTTCTTTAAAAATATATTTCATTGATTATGCTGTTACAGATGTCTCAGTTTTTCTCCCTTTGCTCCTCTCCACCTGATACCCCCTTCCCTCCAGCAATCCTCCCTCCTTAGTTCATGTCCACAGATCATGCATATATGTTCTTTGGCTTCTCTATTTCCTACACTATTCTTAATATCCCCCTGTATATTTTTGTATTTACCAATTATGCTTCTTAATCTCTGTACCTTTTCCCCCATTCTCCCCTTTCTTCTCCCAGCTGATAACCCTCCAAAGGATCACCATACCTATGATTCTGTTCCTGTTCTAGTTGTTTGCTTAGTTTGCTTTCTTTCTTTTTTTAGATTCAGTTGTTGATAGTTGTAAATGTGTTGCCTTTTTAATGTTCATAGTTTTTATCTTTTTTCTTTTTCTTAAATGATTTCCTTTAACATTTCATATAATGAGAGCTTGGTGATGATGAACTCCTTTAACTTGACCCTGTCTGGAAAGCACTTTATCTAAATGATAGCTTTACTGGATAGAGTAATTTAGGTTGTAGATCCTTACTTTCCCTCACTTTGAATACTTTTTGCCAGTCCCTTCTTGCCTGAAAAGTTTCTTTTGAGAAATCAGTTGATAGTCTTATGTGTACTCCTTTGTTGGTAACTCTCGTCTTTTCTCTTACTGTTTTTAAGATTCTTTATCTTTAACCTTTGGCATTCTAATTATGATGTGTCTTGATGTAGTCCAAAATAGTGTTGGTCATTTTGGGGCACAACTTTTTTGGGACTCTCTGTGCTTCCAGGACTTGTATGTTTATTTCCTTTGTCAAATTAGAGAAGTTGTCTTTTATTATTTTTCAGTAAGTTTTCCATTTCCTGCTCTTCCTCTTTTCCTTCTGGCATCCTTATGATTTGGATGTTGGTACATTTGGAGATGTTCTAGAGGTTTCTTATACTAGCCTCGTTTTTTTGAATTCTTGTTTCTTCTTGCTGTTCTGGTTGAATGATTATTTCTTCCTTACGATCCCAATTGTTGATTTGAATCCCAGCTTTCTACCCTTCACTGTTGGTTCCATGTAGATTTTTCTTTATTTTGCTTAACATAACCTTCATTTCTTTGTTTATGTTGTTGCAGTATTCATTGAGTTCTTTGAGCATCCTGATCAGCAGTGTTTTCAATTCTGCATCTGATAGGTTGGTTACCTCCATTTTATTTAGTTCTTTTTCTGGAGTTTTGTTCTGTCCTTTCACTTGAGCCATATATCTTTGTCTCCTTCATTTGGCAGCCTCCCTGTATTTGTTTATGTGTATTACAGAAAGCTGCTTTGACTTCCAGTTTCAGTGGTGTGGCCTATTGTAGAAAAGGCACCTGTAAATTCTGTGAGGCAGAGCCTGAGGTAATTGCCAGGATGGGGCAACCTGCTCCATCGCTTTGTGGCTCTCTGTAGAGGGAGGACTCAGAAATGGGATAATGCTGCTGCCTGGCTTCTGGAGGTTTGCTCAGAACTCGCCCCATTTCCAGTCATTTCACCCACTTCCCATATGCAACCAGGACTCTTCCAGCTGTTGCTCTGGTACTGAATCCCAGAGTGGGTGGTTTGCATACTTTCTAAGACTTAACAGGCCCTTTAAGTGGAATCTCTTGAAAATGTAACAGTTTCTTCCACTGTCCCAAACCCTACTGGTTTTTATGGCAAGAAGTTATGGGTATTTATCTTTCTAGTGCTGGAATCCTGGGTTATGTGGTCTGGCCCGGGGCTTGGATTGCTTGCTTCTAAGGTATCCCTCCTGATTTTTATCTGCCACACATGAATGTGGGACTGCCCATTTTGCAACCACTGCTGCCTCTGCATCCCATCTCTGTGTCTTTGCCCCTCCTACCCATCTGGATGAACGTGGCTTCTTTAAATCCTTGGTTATTGAACTTCCATACAGTTCAATTTTCTGATAGTTCTGTGTGTTATTTGTCTTGAGATTTAGTTGTAATTTTCTCTGTGGTTGCATGAGGGGGTGAAGTATGTCTACCTATGCCTTCATCTTGATTGAAAGCCTCATGACACATTTCCAATGAGAACTACCCCACCTACAATGGCACCCCTTCAATCCCCCTTACCTTGTTGGGATTTTTTTCCTTTCCTTTCTGTTTCAATAGCACTTAGGAATATTAGAGGTGCTCACTAACTATTTGCTAAATGAGTATAGATTATACCTTTAATATGACCTTTTTCCAAAGGCTTGACTCCATTGCCTGGTCAAGAAGCTTTAAAGGGCTACAATTTTAACTCCTGCTAAAGCTTCATTTTTACCTGTGTGAGGGTGTAAATTATGGGAATGCCAGTCAAGACAGCTTTTGGCCATAAGTAGAGAATTCTCCTTTAGCAAAGGAGAAAATCTTCTACCTTTCCATTTTTGCTTGATGAATATCTAAATCCAGCCTAAATATCTCTATCTTATGACTACTCTAAAAGTATCAGGTAGCACTATCTCACATTCTGAATGTGTTGTACTTTCCCCCTCATGTTCTGATCCCCATCTGTAGGTAGTATGCCTTCCAAGATGATAGCTTGTCTGTGTTTTATTACATTACACTTGCCACTGGCTCTCTTGACTACAGTATCTGCACCACCCATTCATTACCCAACAGCCTTCGCTAAGCCATTGACACACTTTAGCTTTTATTAGTTCAGCATTCCACTTTCAGTACCAAATCCTACCACATAGTTAGGAATGTTTGGCTGAATATAATGTAAAAGGGAAAAAATGGCTTAAATAAAGAAGTTTACTTATCTCTCATGCAATAGAAGACATAAGAGACCCAGGATTCTTCCCGTGCCCAGCTCCAACAACACTGAAAGAATGGCATTCAATTTCATGGTCTAAACAATATGCTAGATATCCAGCCATATTGTCCCTTTGCTGGAGAGTAGATGAAGGAGAGGGGCATGAAAAAAGCAACCCTATCTTTATCATCTTCTAGGAATTAACAGGCAACATTTATGCTTTTATTTCTTGACTAAATATTAGTCACATGGAAATTTCCAGATTAAAGGAGGGCTGGGAGATGGAGTCTTTCATCATGGAGGAAATATGTCTAGCTAAAAATGAGGATTCTAGTTTCTAACAAGGGAAAGAATAGATATTGGTACAGCTAGCAACTCTGCCATGAAAATCAACTCATTAAACTTCCAAGAGAGGAAGGTAGACTATAAAATGATATTCTAATAATTAGGATTGGAGGACTCCAACCATTATTAAATATAATCCTATAACTTTGAGAATTATCTATCCCAGAGTATGTACTTAGATTCATAACACATTGCTAAAAGACCAATAACCAAATGAGATACAACAGCCAGCTGGACCTCTCCCATGCATCACAGAGTGTAGTGTGACTCATGTCAAACAAAATGGTCAGACAGAGTAAAAAAGCTGTTCACTTGATCTAAACTATGGAGAATACAATGTACAGTGTTCAAACACTTCTCCTGACACAGCCCCCACTATCCATTCCAACTTAGGAAAAACATGCTAAGCATCATGATCTTGACCTTTCATTAAATATCATAGCCTTCTAAAATATTGAAAGGAATGAGTATTATCATACTTTAAGCCAAAAAATAAAATTCAGATCTCTGGAGTGGCTACAGTTTTGAAATATAAACTAAACACATGATTTGAAAAACTATGTTGTGGCATTAAGGAGCACTGGCAGAAAATTTAATTAGCTTTGCTGTTACATTCCATAAAGCTAAACACAATTTACATTTAAAAATCAAAGAAATTCCATGAGTCAAATAATTTATTTTCAAAGAATCATATCAGTCAGAATGGATCACCCTTCTGGCAGCTGACAAATGAGAAGCTGTGACAGTTTATCTTCAGTTGGCTTACTTAGGCATGAGGCTGAGGCTCCCTTGCCAGTGTTCATGTTCCAGCTGACTATTCATTATGGTTTAAAGGCAACTCACTTGGAGAAAATGAGATAGGCTCTACAAATGCAGACAAGCCTTGTAAAGATAAATGAGTCTAAACTCTGTAACTTCCACTGTTATTTCAGCTCAAGAATACAAACAAACATACAGATTTCTGCCTAGGAGCATTTCTTAGTTGCCAAGGTGAAAACTAGTACCATGAGGTCAGTAGAAGAGAAGCAGTAATATCCCAAGAAACTTAAAAAAAAAAAAGAAAAAAACATTCTAGGAAAAGACTATCACTCTTTGAATTTTGACAGTGGATCAAACCTGAAAATTGTGAGATATTAATTTAGGGTAAAAATAATTCAATTCCCATTGTGAAAAACAGATCATTTAATTATGAGAAATAGAAATTTCCAATGTTCATATATCATACTGGAATTGGGCTGAACTTTTTCTGTGCTCAAAATATATTTTTGAGCACAGAGGATTTTTAGGACAGTGTTTGTGTTAATGTGTTCTGTCTCCTTAAAGTGAAGGAGAACATTAAAGCATAAAAGTAAAACTATAAAGAGGAGAACACACTGACACACAATATATATTTATATCATGGAAAATGTTTGCAAGTGATAGACTGGAGAAATATATGAAATGTAACTGACAAACAAAAGGTTAATATATCTAGTGTAAATTATTGGAGAAATTACTAAGAAACCATAAGCCCAGAAGTAGGCAGAAAATATGAACAAACCCATTAGAGAAAAGGAACTGCAAATATGTAAATACAAATATTGACTCTGTTCTGCTCCCCATTTCAGACAAGTCGAATCCTTTGGAAAAAAAGTCAGGGTCAATGTCAGCCTAGCCAGGAAAAATTATATATGGCATCAAAGCAGCTGGTTTCTGCTCTTTTCCAATCCATGGTTCCAAAGTTAGCAAAAACTATAAAAACTACAAGGATTTGCTATAGTATTTATCACTTATACTGCCTTGACAAGAGTTACTAGGAAAAGCAACAGACCAGTAGCACTGAGAAATCTTCTCAAGAGTGCAGGCTAAATTTAATCCTTGAATAAAAATTTGAATTCTGTTTTCTCCACTTGTGTGAGGTGAAAACTCCTCCCTAATGTCTCCTAAGCTCTCACCCCAACCAAAGTAGCACTAATAAACCATGCATGGCTGACCTGCACTTTGGACCCAGTTCTCTGCAAAAAAACAAAAAATAAAAATACAGTCCCATACAACCAAGACAGTGACATATGTGATATCTCATGATACTGTCAACTATTGATTACATATTTTTAAATGAGTCTAGGTTTATTTTAGTTTTCTATTCATTCTTGAGTGAATTTTGACACATTTTATAAAAAGGCCTGTTTGATCTGAGCTTTCAAACTTTTTAACATTAAAGTTTTTGTTGCATATTATGTAACATCTTCGTATATTCAGCTATTCTCTATTTTTATTTAGAATATTGTCAGCTGCATTTTCTGTGATCAGAGTTGCCAGAGTTCTGTTTAACTAGTGTAATTAGTCTTGTTAATAAACTATCTGCTTTTTTGATACTTTTTAGTGTATCTTTTCACCTAATTCATAAATTCCTGATTATTATATTTCCTTCCTTCTACTTTATTTATACATTTTAAGTATTTTTAAAATTTATCTGGACTTCTGGTCAAGATGGAGGCATGGGTAGACACACTGTGCCTCCTCACTCAACTAAAAAAAGGACAACAACAAATTTAAAAACAAAATACAACCAGAACTAACAGAAAATCAAACTGTATGGAAGTCAAACAACCAAGGACTTTAAGAAGAATCATTCATCCAGACAGGTAGGAGGGGTGGAGATGGGCAGCCAAGTGGAGAGGACTCGTGGCAAGGCAGCAGCTGAAGGACTGGGGTGGGCAAGGCAGCACCTGGTGGGAAGGATGAGGTGGTGGCTTGCAGACTGGGCAGTCCCACATTCACACACAGATAAACTGGGAGGAACTTGGGAGCGACACCACACAACCCAGGGTTCCAGCATAAGAAAATAAAGCCTCAAAGCCTCTGACTGAAAACACCTGCAGGGGGTGAGGTGGTAGGAAAAACTCTCAGCCTCACAGGAGAGTTGGTTAGAGAGATCCACAGGGTCCTAGAATGTACACAAACCCACCAACCTGTGAATCAGCACCAGAAGGGCCTGATTTGATTGTGGGTAGCTGGGGAAGTGATTGAAAACCAGCAGAGAGTGGAGCAAGTGACACCGTTCCCTCTCAGACCCCTCCCCCACATACAGTGTCACAACGCAGAGAAGTGGGCTGCCCCACCGTGGTGAATACCTAAGGCTCTGCCCCTTACAATGTAACAGGTGTGCAAGACAAAAAAAGAAAAAAAATGGCCCAAAGGGAAGATCAGATAAAAGCTCCAGAAAAAACACAACTAAGTGACACAGAGATAGCCAACCTATCAGATGCATAGTTCAAAACAAGGTAATCAGGATGCTCACAGAACTGATTGAGCTCAGTCACAAAATGAAGGAACAAATGAAGGCTACCTAAAGTGAAATAAATCAAAATATACAGGGAACCAACAGTGACAGGAAGGAAACCAGGACACAAATCAACAGTTTGGAGCAGAAAGAAGAAATAAACATTTGACCAGAACAGAATGAAGAAACAAGAATTCAAAAATATGAGGAGAGGCTTAGGAACCTACACAACATCTTTAAATATTCCAACATCTTTAAATGTTCCAATCATAGGGGTGCCAGAAGGAGAAGAGGAAGAACAAGAAATTGAAAACTTACTTGAAAAAATAATGAAGGAGAACTTTCCCAATCTGGCAAAGGAAATAGACTTCCAGGAAGTCCAGGAAGCTCAGAGAGTCCCAAAGAAGTTGAACCTAAGGAAGCACACTCCAAGGCACATCATCATTACATTACTCAAGATTAAAGATAAAGAGAGAACCTTAAAAGCAGCAAGAGAAAAGGGGGCAGTTACATACAAAGGAGTTCCCATTAGACTATCAGCTAATTTCTCAAAAGAAACCTTGCAGGCAAGAAGGGGCTGGAAAGAAGTATTCAAAGATATGAAAAACATGAACCTCCATCCAAGATTATTCTATCCAGCAAAGCTTTCATTTAGAATGGAAGGGCAGATAAAGTGCTTCCCAGATAAGGTAAAGTTAAAGGAGTTCATCATCACCTAGCCCTTATTGTTAAAGGGACTTATCTAAGAAAAAGAAGATAAAAAATATGAACATTAAAATGACAACAAACTCAGCTATTACCAACCAAACCTAATACAAAACCAAAAACAAACTAAGAAAACAACTAGAACAGGAATAGAATCATAGAAATGGAGATTGCATGGAGGGTTATCAGCAGGGGAATGGGAGGGGGAGAAAGGGGGAAAAGTACAGAGAATAAGTAGCATAAATGATAGGTACAAAATAGACAGGGGGAGGTTAAGAATAGTATAGGAAATGTAGAATCCAAAGAATTTATATGTATGACCCATGTACATGAACTAAAGGGGGGGAATACAGGTGAGAGAGGGTGTGCACAGCAGAGGGTAATAAAAGGGGGAAATGGAACAACTGTAATAGCATAATCAATTAAATATATTTAAAAAATAAAATGAAATAAAATTTATCTGTATATTATTATGTTTGACATCTAAAAAACCCAACTTTCTGGCTGAAGAGACACTGACCCTCCTGGGATAGTCAATTCTTCTTTTATTTTCTAATTAGACATTTTGCTTCATTAAATTTATTGGGGTAGCATTGGTTAATAACATTATATAAATTCAGGTGGATGACTTTATAATACAACATCTATATACTCCATTGTGTGCTCACCACCTAAAGTTGCGTCTCCTGTCACCTTGTGTTTGACCCCCTTAACTCTCCATCTTCCCCCCACCCCCTTTCCCTCTGGTATGCACTCTTCTGTTGTCTGTGTCTGAGTTTGTTTGTTCATTTGTTGCTTTCTGTTTTATATCCTACATATGAGTCAAATCATATGGTTCTTATCTTTTTTTTTTCTTTGAAGAACACACAGTTTATCTGACCTATTTCACTTGGCATAACACTCTCAAGAGCCATTCGTGATGTCCCAAGTAGCAAGATTTCATCTTTTTATGGCTTAGTATTCCATTGTGTATGTGTACCACATAAAGATAGCAAAGGACCCAGCAGAGAGAAGGTCCTTGATATGCCAACTAACTAATCTGAGGCAAACCTCCTCTACCTGTCTCTTAGAATCCAGGCCAATATTCTTCTGCTTTAATTATCCCAAGTCCAGATATTATGGAACTAGTGACCAATCCTATAGCTCAAAGCCTGCGAAAATTATTCAGACTAGCCAGTTTTAAATTGTTTACCCTTCCTCACTTTGCACGGTAGGCTTTCCATGTCCCATGGAAACCCCAATAAAGGAAGTGACCTAAATCCCCCTGGCTTCTGCTTCTGCCTCCTGATTATCCTGGTGTCTTTCCTATGGGCCATGCCTTCTGACCTGTAAGTATAAAAAACTTTGTTTTTTCCTGAGCCCCTCCTCTGTCTCTTCTTGTATGCGTACCTGACTATCTCATAAAAGGCTACAGAAAAAATCTGGTTCATTTTAATTTCATTTTTTTCAAATTCTTGCAATATATCCTTAGCTTTTCAATATCCAGATTTTATTATTTTTAATGTAAGCATCTAAAACTATACACTTCCCTCTAGCCATCAGTTCAAACTGCATCCCCCAAGTTTTAATGTGTAATAATTTCTTTACCATTTACTTCTTCATATTCTCTATGATGCTTTCTTTTTGTTTACAGTATATAAGACTATGATTTTGAGCATATATAATATTGATACATTCACATTTATTCTTAATATATGGTTAATTTTCATAACTATTGTATAGTACACGAGAAAAAATTATGTTCTAATTGGTGAGTGCAGAATTCTTTAAATGATCTTAAATAAAACTTATCATTATTCAAATCTTCTGTATACTTTCTAACTTTTGGTCTTACTGATCTATCAGTTACTTAGATATGTTAAAATCTCTCATTATGGGGGGTTTGTCAATATCTCTTTATAGGTCTAGTTCTATTAACTTTTACTTTATTTGAGATTAATATTATTAAGCACATGCAAGTTGGTTATTATATCCTCCTAGCAAATTAAAACATTTTAACTTTTGTAGCCCTAATAATGTTTGTTTGCTTTCATGACTACTTTGTTTAATATTAAAGGAGTATTTCAGTTTCTTTAGTATTTGACTTTATATATTTTTTCCATCTTGTGCAACCAGTATTTTTATATCCCATGTTTTATTTGTGAGATTTGTAAATAATAAGTAAAGAAAATATATTTTATCTATTTTGAAAAATCTCCACATTTACTTGGCAAATTTATTTACATTTTTGAAACTATTAGCATTCTTGGATTACATCGATTTTTAGAATTATGACTGTATTTTACACTTGCTTATTTTATTCATGCTTCTTTCTTTCTTCTTTTTTTCCTGCTTTGAAATTTCTTTTGAGTAGAAATATTTCTATTCCTTTAGGGCAAAATCTTAGTGTTTAATATAAATGTAAAACAAATTGTGATGTTTATCAGTATTTCTACTGTCTTCTTAAATAACACATGAGTGTTAGAATGTCTAAATTTTATTATCACCCTCCTAATTTGTTATTCTTACCTAGTGTTTTAATTACATAATACTCCTTTCATTCCACAAACAAGAGATGTTTATTCTTTTAGATCTGTATGTATGGGTATATATATGTAAACACATACAATTATTAGCTTATTATTCTAGATTTACACATTGCTTCAGATTTTTCTATTTATCTCCTGTTCCTGCTTGAGTCTCAACCTTCCTTCCTGATAATTTTCTTCCTTCTTTCATAGTCAGTCCTCTGGAGGAGTGGTTGTGCTCGACACGTAAGTCAAGTTTCACATTTATTTCCTCTCAGTACTTTCACAACTATTTTGATGTCTTCTATCTCTATTGGTGCTGTTGAGAAGTTTGATATGATACCAATCATTTTACCTTTAAAATTAATTGACTTTTATTATTACTGCTTTTAAGATCTTGCCTTTGTTTTTGTTATTTGACAGTTTCGCTACAATGGTTTCAGCTTCCCCCATCTGGTGATAATATCTTCCGATAGTTCTGAAAAGCTGGGCCTCCATGTTCACTCTTCTCTCTTTCTGTAATTACAGTAGAACTTACAATATATTTTCTTTGACTATCCTCCATGTCTCTTTCCTTGCTTAATTATTTTTCATTTCTTCATTGTTCTGTGTTGGAATCTTGGTCATTTCTTTAGATTATTTAAGTGGATCTTCCAGCCCACTAATTCTGTTATTCACCTGTGTCTAATATTCTGTTAGTCCATTTACTTAGTTTTGAATTCAAAAGATATGTTTCTAGAAGTTCTAGTTTTTATTTCAGATTTCCCTAGCAATTTTTGTATATTTTGTAACTTATTCACATTTTTAATTTCCTATTTTAATTCTTCAAGTGTTTTAAACAAATTTATTTTATATTCTCTATTCAATAATGTCAATACCTGAGGTTCTAGAAAGGTAATTTTTGTTTTGTTTTAATTTTTCCTCTTTTCTGCCCTTCTTACTCTAGCTTGTATAATTTGTTTTCTCAGATGATTTATGCTTTTTGCATTAGGAGTTCACATTTAGTTGTGCTGAATCTCTGGGAATCCTGCAAGACCTCATTTGTATATCCATCAAGAGCGGAGTCGTTTTTGCTTCTGTCAAGATATCCAGGACACTAGAAACCCAGACAATAGTTTTAGGTTAATATCTAAGACTGATTTTCTGAAACCATGAAGGAAGTATAAATTAAACAACTGAAACTACCAGGGCAAACCACTAAAGGGAGACTTTTTTTTCCACCACTGCTCAGGCTTAGATTATGAAGTTCCTTGGGCGTCTGTCTTTTCTAAGAGGCTTTTTTTTCTTCCTCTTTAATCTTTTATTAAGCAGTGTCTCATTTCCATAGTCTACCTTTTACGAAGGACCAAGTTTTCTAAAAGGGCAAGTGACCTAGATCAGTCGCAGCTTGAGCATTAGCTACCACCTTCATATAGGATCCCATATACACCTGGAGAGTACATAATCTATACCACATAATCTACACCAAGCCATTGAGAGTTTTTGAGGTTCTTTGACCTGAAAGAAATCAGTCTGCATTAGTGATAGAGGAAGTGCACTGTGAAGCTTTAAAGCTATTGATGTCCATGTTCTACTTAGTGTAGATTAGGCTAGCCTTTTGAAGGAGAGAACAAAACTAAGGTGCAGCATGGTGCAAAGATGAGAGGTGGTAATGGAGTGTCTTTGGCAATGTAAAGTTCCCACTTCTACTTGATCTTGACTCAGATGATCCAGTTGTGTCTCTGCTTATTCCACAATTAATTAATCCTCTTCCTTTAAAGCTTTCTTTAATTGCTGAAGAACCAAGTATACTTTTAATAAAATTTCCATGGCATAAAATAGATCAGGTTGTATTTCTGACATCTGCAATGAAAGGAGTCATGACTAATACACAACTACTTCATTTTATATACCTTTTCCTTTTTGGCACACCTACATAGCCTACTTACTGCATGGAAATAGGTATCATTGAATTGAATTGAATTGACCTGAATAAGGTAAACACAATACCTCCACTCTGACTGAAAATTACCTTTGGGTTGGTCCCAGACTATTTCCAGTTGATATGGTCAACATGTTTCAACTATCAGGATCAGGAGAAGTAGAGTAATCCAAGAACTGATTCAAAATAGTTTTAACCCCCTAAATGAACAAAAAATTATGCTCTCTTCCACCACAAAACTCACACTGCACTAAGGAACCCTGATAACCAATTGTCTGAATATTGAAAATTTTCCTGAAGTCTCTGAAGAGAAAAGATCCCACAGTTGTGAAACAGAAGAGAGAGCACATAGTTGAATCAATGACTAAGTGACACAAGCAAAGAGAAGTGAAGTCTGAGGCAATTGATTAGGTATTTTATGCCAAAATTTGCTATTATATGAGAATACCTTTGTGCCTCAAATTAGCCATGTTGTCTGTCATTAATGACCAAGTCATTGCTTTTCACCTCCTGATTGCACAGAGTCAGAGCAGTGGCTCACTGGTAAGAACAGAGCTAGGGGTACTTAAATTAAATCTTTGTGCTACCTTAAAGCTGGCTTTCATGTCATAAATGTGTAATAATGAAGTTCTCATTCTCATTACTTCCCTCCATACTTTAATTTTAATTTGCATCCTGTCTAGCGGTTCTATATAGACTTATCTTCACTCCAAATATTAAGACCAAGGTTTATATCCTGTATAAATATATTATCCCACTAAATTTTGAAAAGAAAAGAAAAAGAAGAAAATACTATGAAAACCAACATGCCTCATTTTGAAATATCACTTTGTTTTTCACATACCAACATTTTTATTTAAATCACAGATTATGTATTCAAGATAAAGTGTCCCCATTTCTAACCCATTATCCTCCCACCTCCTTTCTTAAACTTCAGAATTTATCTATTCTTTTGAAAATATACCAATCTTCTGGGAGATACACTCACTGGCTGTTTTAGTCTTTTGTCTTTGAGAAATAAACTCCTTGCCAGTAGAAGTTTTTAAAGGGATTTTTCCGAAGGAAACAGCACAATGAAGTGACTGCATAGGCAATTATTCTAGGAAAACTCTCCCTACAAATTGGCCAGACAGGATGAAATTGGATAATTTCTTTAAATCCTAAAGAGAAGAATAAGACACTTGGGAACTAAAAGGGGCAAGGTGCCAAGAAGAATTTCTCCACACAGAGGAAGGAGTGGGTGAGGACCAAAGCAGAGGACAAAGAACGATGTCTCTGCCTGCCCGCTTTAAAGATGCCTTCTCTAGACCAGGGGCTTTGTTTTGTTCTCTTTATAGTTCTCCTTGGAGTTCAACTTGGTGTTTCAAAGTAGTGAAAATAACCAAAATGAATAAATAAATAAATACTCTTCTTGGAAGACCCTGTGTCCATTAGTCAAGGCATTAAAAGTCCAGCATATGTAGTATATCTGACCCACTGAAAATAACACACCACTAAAAACCAGTGAAGTCTAGTTTTGTAATGAGCAAAAATGTCTTGGCTGAGTCCTTCAGTATTTTATCAGCATGCTCAGAAGTATTTCCTTTAAGCAAAATCCTTGCCATGAAGAGTTTTTAAATTTGGAAAGCAACTCTAATTTCCATGAGGAATTATCATTGAGAATTATAAATATCATTAGCACTGAAAGAGACTATAAAATCTCTTCTCATTTAACAATTTAAAAAACTAAGACCTAGAAAACTCTTCAGGTTCACTCAGCTGGTTAGTGGCAGGGTCACAGCCAGAACCTAAGAGTCCATGACTCATAGGCCACTGTTCAAACCATCTGATCATCATCCAGTATTCTGCTAAGTAGAATATAAAATTAACAATCATTTATGCAGATACAATTTTAAATTATTTTTCTGTGGATACTAGGCATAAATTCATGAACTGCAAATTTTGTCATCTTTCCTCAGTGGGAAGTATTGGTAAATTTGGCTTATCTTAAACAGATTTTACCAATTCAGTGCCTTCACTATAGTTTATTTTTTCTATTAGTACATTAAAGTCAAAGTCTCTGACCACTAAAAATGTAAAAAGAAATGAATTCAAATTTTACACTGTCACCTGGAGTACTACAGCCATTCTAACTGTTGGGAAAGTAGATATTAAACTGCAGTTATTCTCAAAGTTAGTATCAATAAACTTGGGTTGGCAATGAAATAAATCACACAGTACAAAACTATGTGTTGTGACTCTGTAATATATATTCCTGAACAAACACTCAACCCATGAAATAGGTTTTTATTGCTACTGTTTCTCCTAAATTAAAGTCACTTCTAAGAAGGTCTAAATGAGAAGCAATTCCAGGTTAGTCTCCCTAAAAATATGCCTGAATCCTGTGGTTGAAAAAGGAGAAATTATACTAACATTAACTGAAGTGACATAAAATAACAAGAAAATCAGAATGAATTAAAAATGGCATATTTGGGTGTTTTTCACTGTTACTAATGGAAAACATACTGTATTTGTGTAAACAATACACTCCAAAAAGTGGCCTTAAACTTTAGACATGTAGCAAATGAGAAATTTCCCTGGAAATGATAAACATTTGAGTAACAGCTCAAAAGCTGCTGAGTATGGAACTTGAAACTGACTATAAGCAGGCAATGAGGAAATCTGAGGGTTAGGCACAAGGGACACCAAAATTGAAACCACAGTCTTTGCACTCACATTGCATGATGTCTAGCTGGCAGGCAGAAATGTAAATGTAACCCATATGTTGGCCAGGGTTATTCTGTCCTTTGAGAGTTCCTATAAAATGGGACTGATTCCATTAGATTTGTATTCTGAGGCAAATTGCTCATTCTGATATTTTGCTCTTGTCAAACTGTCTATCTTACCACCATCTTTCTGTCCTGGACTGTCTAGATTTCAGGAGAGTCCCCATCTTTGAATTCACCTGAAACATCACTCACACAAGGCATCTGTATGTGGCATACTTTACCGAGGGAATGTGGCAATGAGAGGAGTGCTTTATCACAAAATCAAACAGCAAAAGCCTTACTCATGGAATTGGAAAGATCCTTGTACTGAAAAGTGTTCTTTGGCTACTTTTCTCTGGTCACTTTCTACACTTTCCCACTTTCCCATTATACTCTGGCTCCCTGTCCCTATCTTTCTCTCCTGCTTACCCTTCAAGCTCCAATTCTTCTTAACCTTTTAAAGTTTTTTTCCCTTTATTTTACTGGCTTCTTCAGAGTATGCCTTCATATCTTCCCCAAAGGCAATCTGTTAAGTTGTTTTCCAGAATAGGGACAGCTGCCTCCCTAATATGAGTTCTTGATCAGGTGTTTAAAGAACAAAATTCTCTTTTACAACATACATGATGATATGGTACAACAGTTCCTATAAAACTCAGTCAGTACAGGTAGTAACAGCTGCAAAGTAGGCAAGCAATGGAGGCCCCAGTTTTATTGTCTATAGTAATAAAATTTATCAGTTACCTTTTTTCTCACATGGCTATTGTGAAATTAATTGATTATGAGTATAAACTCTGGGAGTTATATTCTAATGAAACATTTATTATTCAATACCTAGCTATGCCTGGCCTTAGCAAGCCTTCAAATAATTTGGAAGTCATTCTTTTAGACTTAACATAGGGAGAGACTAAGAATGTTTTAGGATCAACAAAAACAACAAAAAAAACCCCATCAAGATGACACTTTTAAAACATTTAGCTTTGAAACAGGCCACCATGGGGGGTATTCTAGGAAGAGGGATCAAAATGCATATGTATGTAGGAAAGAAAACACATAGTGAATCTATATTGGGTAGTAGTGGTGGATAAAGTTTGCAAAGGGACTTGAAGGCAAGATAAAGATTAATGGATTTAATTCAACATATTGAAGAAAAAATGATTTCTGTCAAGTGTAAAGTGACTGACAAACAAATGTCTTTGTTTGCATATCTCATCAGGACATCATCAGCAACATGAGATGTATGAGCCTTTGCTCTCTGCTCCGGTCAAGCTACATCTAGAAGTTGTTATCAGCTTGGTACTACATACTTTAAGAAACTTTAATAAGCACCAAGTCATTCAAAGGTGAAGAATAGTAAGGAAGCCTGGAACTGTGACACGTGAGTAAGAAAAAAGGAACAAATGTCTTTACCCTATAGAGTAGAAACAATGGGCCGATGTGATAGACTGTAATATTCTATAGAATATGGTTTAGTATTTTTTTTGACCTTTGAGTTCTTAGTGCCTGCATATGGCTGCTACTCAATAAAGGTCTTTTGAATGAATAAATAAATAATTAAATAGCCAGCTGTCATAAAGAACAGAAATTAAATTTGTTCTTTGTGTCCCCAAAGGGCAGAGGGTGATGGAAGTTGTAGAGATAGAGATACAGATGGTAGCTTGGCATAAAGATGACTTTTAACATGTACAAACTATCAACAATGAATAGAACTGCTTCTACAGCTGGTCAGGTTTGCACTCACATACTGGGGGGAGCAAGTTCATGCTTGAAAGGGGATGACTGAAGCACTCTGTGATGCTTTAGCTTGGTCAAAATTTTTGAATCATTAGCGTGATGTAGATCTCATGACTTCTGACCATTTTGTTAATGTTACTTATGTATGCAGTAATAAAATTCCCTGCAAAATTCTTTTCTTAAACTTAGTTTTCATATTGCATTTTTCTGTGTCATGAGGCACAAGTTAGAAGATACCATAAACAAAGGCAACTTCCACTGTCACCATGCATACACACATTAGAAGGAATTTCCAATATATCAGCTGAAGATGTCAAGTCTTATCCACAGTTGGGTGATTTCACCAGCAAAAGAAGATATAGCATATCTTAATACACTTTTCTTTGACACAATTATTCCTGAAAGGAGCATGCAAATGTTATTTAGATTTTCTAGCAAGACTGTGCCATACCTTTGCCTTCTATATTTTCACTTACTCTTCCATCTCAGAAGAACTTTTGCATTAACAATTATATTATGTTGTTTCCTACAACCAATCCTGCCACCTCATTCTTGAGCTAAATTTAGCACCTCATCTTGGGGAGAAAGCAAAGTCACTATTGAGGTGTGGCTGAATAATATCCCTGCCGAGAATTATCACAATTCCCCCAAACCTATTACTTCTCATAGTTATATAAATAACTCACATGCTGTTCCTAAGAAATTAAATTATCATCTTTGAACATATTATCTAGTAATTTCTTAATTCAGCAAGTGTCTTTGGTAGTTGCTAGAAAGTGTGGACCAAAGGAAATCTTAGGGCCTACATAATCATGAGACTAGATAAAAAAACCCTAAGAAAGAAATAACAAGGTAAAGAACCCTATGAAGAAAGCATGCAGGAAATATGGAAGAGTTTGTCACTGATAACAAAAACAAAAAAAGGCTTGATATGGGCTGAATATTGGCAAAATTAATTATGTTGAATCCTTATCCTAAATGACATGCTATTAGAAGGTTGGACCTTTGGGAGGTAATTAGGTCATGAGGGTGGAGCCTTCACGAATGAGATTAGTGTACTTACTGCTCTTTTTCCACCACCAGAGGTTACAATGAGAAGATAGCTGTCTATAAGCCAGGAAGCCAAACCTCACCAGACACTGAATCTGTTGGCACCTTGAACTTGGACTTCCCAGCCTTCAGAACTATGAGGAATCAATGTTTGTTGTTCAGGACACTCTATGTGTAGTAGTTTTGTTATATCAACTTGAACATATAAAGTCTATTTAATAATGCCTCGATAGCTATACAAATGTAGTAGGAATTTAAATCTGCTCAATGATAGCTATCCTTCCAAAAATTGTCATAACAAAATTCTGACCATTTTTAAAGAAAATATAAAGCACAATAATTTAAATGACTAATTAGAAATAATTAATAGTAACAATTGAATCTAAAAGGATTCAAGGTACTCTGTACCTTGTTATTTCTTTCTTAGGGTTTCTTTATCTAGTCTCATGATTATGTAGGCCCAAACTCAGTTCTAAAAAATAAGAAGCAACATTAGAGTACTTACCAGGGTGATTAAGACAGCAGATTTACATGTTGGCTGTGGTTTTAGTACTTAGGACCCTATTTTTATGGCATAGAGTTATTGAGTATTTATTGAATACCTACTCTGTGCCAAACGCTATCATGACTTTCCTCTAGTCAACAAAAACAAGACAAGATTCCTGTCCTAAGAATCTTCTAAAAAATTATATTTCATCTTCTTTTTCATTTTAACCCAAGAAATTCCTTCCTTGAGAAATGATTAGATCATATATAAATTTGAGCAAATTTTCAAAAAAATAAAATATTTCATAAAATTGTAACAAAAATTAATCTAACATGATAGTTTTCAATAAATGTCACCCAAAGTCTTCTTCCCCAATTTAATACAGATTAGTATCTCTCTTTCTCTCTCTCTCTGTCCCCCCTCCCTCTCTCTCTTTCTCCCTCAGATTTTATTTTCTCTACACCCTGTATAAATGTTGAGTTTTACAATGAGCAGGAGAATGATCTGAGATGAAGGAAAGGGTGAGGATAAATTTCACAGCAGAGGAAATGCAACACATCATAGTCACAAATGAATAGAGAAGATATCAATAAATAATACCCAACCATGAAAACAGTAAAGAAGATAAAGTCTGAAAAACAAAATTTTACCAAACTTTAATTTGATCTTAAGTAGCATTAACAAAACCCTAGTGTAGAGTCAAAATATGCATACCAAAGAACATTAGGGCTGCAGGATGGAAGAAGCTGCCAAACAAAGAATCAAACAAACAAAAATGCTAGTCATGGAGAGATAATTTCCATAGTGATATGTTAGTTAATGAAACACTATTGAATATCAGACTTCTCAAGATCTCTAATTTTCTAGTGAAAGTTACATAATATAGTTATATATTATAACTTTCCACAAGGAGAATATTATTTTCTACATTTATGAAATGGGCTTGACTATACAAGCATTTTGTTAAAGAAATACCTTGCCAAAGTTTCCAGGAACAAAGATTCAGGTGTTGGGCAGCTAAAGGAAATGAAGTATTTAAAGCACCTGTAGGACTTCTGGTCAAGATGGCAGCATGGGCATACATGTCTCACCTCTTTAAACAATACATCAAAATTACAACTAAAATATAGAACAACGATGACTCAGAACTGTCAGAAATCAAGTTGAATGGCAGTCTGACAACTGCAGAATTAAAGAAACCTTATCCATCTAGGCTGGTAGGAGGGGTGCAGACATGGAACAGGTTGGTCTCACATCCATGTATGGTAGATTAAAAAAATCCGGAGGGATATCTCATGAGTAAGGAGTCTGACACCCACATCAGACCTCCAGCCCAGGGTTCCAGTGCCAGGAAGATAAGTTCCAACAACTTCTGGCTACAAAAGCCAGTGGGGATTGAGTCAGTGGAAGAAACTTCTGGAGCCCCAAACATTTCCTCTTAAAGAACCCACACATGGACTCACCTACTCAGTCTCCCTCTGAGCTTTGGCACCAGAGTAGCAGCTTGAAAGGGAACCAGAGCTATACCGGCAGACTGAAGTGCCTAGCATCAAGGCAAGCAGAGGTCATTGTCCCATTTGTAAGCCCTCCCCCCACAGAGCCAGCAAGCCAGTGCCACATCTGAGACTCTGTCAATCTGGCTAACAATGTTTGACCCTCCTTGGAGATCCCCAGAGATTCGGGCCCATCAAACTTATGGGCCTACCCAAGCTGCTTTTCCATATGAATGGTGGGTCTCGGCTCATGTTTCACAAGTTTCTAATTCCTCTCAAACAAGCAATATCTGGCCTCAGTGAGCCCCAGGCCCGGCACTAGCAGGAGCCTAGATTCATAGATTGGTTTCACCTGGGAATCTCCAAGCCCAGCACAAGTAGCAAACATCTCATACTGTTTAATAAATCAGGCAGGGTAGTCTGGGCAAAATGCAGGTGGGGGTTGACCTTGGCTTGCACCACACAGAAAACCCTAGGGCCATTGCACCTAGTGGACAGTTATGGACAACATCAGACTCCTACTACCCTGCCCATGAACAGCTGATCCTCCACAGAGGGTGGAGGTTTGTGGTCAGTGGTCACACCCAGTCCTTGAAGCTGACTGCTCTGGCTATATCCCTCCCATTGATGTGCTAACAGACACTAGATCTCAACTACAACTGGAGGGTATACTTGGCCCACCTGGAGGGACCCCTTGAGTACCCTTGAGCTCGGGTGATAGGGGAGCCTGTGCCACTGATGCCACAAGACACCTACTATATTGGGCCACACTACCAAGACACAGTGTCAAAGCAACTCTACTTAATACATAGAAACAAACACAGGGAGGCTGCCAAAATGAGGAGACACAGAAACATGGCCCAAATGAAAGAACTGATCTAAACTCCAGAAAAAGAACTAAATGAAATAGAGATAAGCAATCTCACAGATGCAGATTTCAAAACACTGCTTATAAGGATGATCAAGGAACTCAGTAGGACCTCAAAAGTATAAAAAAGATCCAGTCAGAAATGAAGGGTACACTAATTAAAATAAAGAACAATTTACAGGGAAACAACAGTAGAATGGATGAAATTGAGAATCAAATCAATATTTTGGAACAAAAGGAAGCAAAAAACAACCAATCAGAACAATAAGGAAAAAAATCCCCCCAAATGAGGATAGTATAAGCAACCTCTGGGACAACTTCAAGAGATCCAAAATTCATACCATAGGAGTACCAGAAGGAAAAGAGAAAGAGCAAGAAATTGGGAATCTATTTAAAAAAAAAAAAAACCATGAAAGACAACTTCCCTAATTTGGTGAAGGAAATAAACATGCAAGTCCAGGAAGCGCAGACAGTCCCAAACAAGTTGGACTCAAAGAAGACCACACCAAGACACATCATAATTATAATGCCAAATGTTAAAGATAAAGAGAGAATGTCAAAAGCAGCAAGAGTAAAGCAGTTACTTACCTATAGGGGAGTTCCCATAAGATTTTCAGCTGATTTCTCTAAAGAAACTTTGCAGGCTAGAGGGGTTTGGCAAGAAATACTCAGAGTCATGAAAAGCAAGGACCTACAGCCAAGATTGCTCTACTCAGTGAAGTTATCATTTAGAATAGAAGGACAGATAAGGAGCTTTCCAGACAAGAAAAACTAAAGGAGTTCCAGACAAGAAAAACTAAAGGAGTTCATCATCACCAAACCATTATTATACGAAATGTTAAATGGACTTATTTCTGAAAAAGAAGATCAAAACTAAGAACAATAAAATGGCAAATAATACATATCTCTCAACAATTGAATTTAAAATGAAACTAAACAAACAAAATGAACAGAGACAGATCATGAATATGGAGAACATTTAGATACATATTATATTAACTATGGGGACCAACACTTGTTATTTATTGAAAAAAATCTCACTAAGCTAAATAATCTTTTCACTGTTATGGATAATAAAGATATTCTGGGCATCAATAAATAACTCTTGCCCTAGCTGGTGTGGCTCAGTGAATTGAGTGCTGGCCTGTGAACCAAAGTGTCTTTGGTTCAATTCCCAGTCAGGGCACATGCCTGGGCTACAGGCAAGGTCCCCTTTAGGGGAACCATAAGAGGCAACCACACAGCGATGTTTCTCTCTCTCTCTTTCTCCCTCCCTTCCTTTCTCTCTAAAAATAAATAGAGCTATATTTTAAATAAAGCTAATTTAAAAGTAAAATCTTAAAAAATGAAATAACTTGCATCAATTGACTCTTCCCACCAAGACCCACCAATTATAATGCATCTGTTTATCCTAGTGACTTTAATTCTGTGTTTTCTTAATCCTGAGATCTTATTTATTGTGATACATACCAGGAATTGAATAACAGCTCTAAAAAATAAAATAAAAAAGAAGTACAAACAGGTAGTTATAGAATAGCCATGGGGATGTAAAGTACAGTACAGGAAATATAGTAGCCCAAAAATTTATACACGTGATGCATGGACATTAATAATGGTGGGAGGATAACCTGATGGAGTGGGGATTGCTGACTGGAGGGGGGCAAAGAAGGAAAATCAGGACAACTGTGATAACATAATCAATAACATATAATTTTTAAAAAGACCAAAAAAGCACCCACAACAGTGTGTGGCACAGAGCAGGTGCTCACTGAAAGGTGGTGTCAGTCATGGTGATGGTAATGGAGGTTTTGTCACTGTTACCACTAGAAAAAGGAAACCATAGATTTATGATGGGTGGCCCACACCTGAAACACATATAAAGTGTTTCTGAATACAGAAGAGGAAAGAGAAGGGAGATCTTGAGTACCACAATGTTCTAAGCATGTAAACAATATCATGTAACTATTATAACTATACTATGTATGAGGAAGGCTTATTTTCTCAATTTTATAGAAGATAAAATTGAGGCTCAGAGCATGTGAGTAGTTCCACAATAAGTAAATGAAAGGCCTATTTGAACTTAGAATTAATTCTCCTTTGTCAAATTTCATTAATTCCTTAAATAAGCTATTGACTTTATATACCACAGTGGGTTTTTTATATTTTCCTGACATTATACCAAATGAAGTAGTGCAAAGAAGATAGCTCTAGAAAATAAAGCAGAGCTAAGAGTGAATCTCATCTCTGCTATTTATTTACTGTGTTACCTTGGGCCTTAGTTCCTCACCATAAAATGGAAATCTCTCTCCTTTTCCTCCCTACCTCCCTTCCTCTCTTTCTCCCTTCTGGACTTCCCTCATTCCCTCCCTTCCTATCTCCCTCTACATAATACCAGTGATATCTGAGCAAACAAAGTGAAAGGAAGAGTGGGAAGAGGTAAGATTGGGGGCTAAGCATGATTATGGAGGACATTTTAGGCCATAAGAGGAAGGTTGAATTATATGTTAAATATAGGAAAAACTATTGCATGATTTTAAAAGTAAGGGAAGAACATTATCAGATGGTCATTGAGAAGACCCCCTTTGCTGCTGTTTGAAGAGTAGATGGGGGCATCTGTGGGGGATATAGGCTGAGGGAGAAAAGTGAAAGCAGAGAAGCCAGTTAGAAGTTGATGTGTCAGAGACAAGAAGAGATGGTGGAGGCCTTGACTAAGAGTTTGGCAATAAACATGAAGTGAAGAATAGAATTTCAGATATGTTTTCAAAGTAGAATCAATAAGGCTTTGTAATATATGAGATATCTAGTTTATCAGAAAGGAAGGATGTCTGGATGTTTGGCTTAACTTTATAAAACACTGTGCTTTTTACATGAAAGGACAAAAATAGGGATTTGAGAAGGACATGGAACGTTAAGTCCATAATTCTATTTTTTTCTGCCATGTTCTTGAAAATATGTGGAATTTTATTCTGTAATATTTTCAAAACATTAAACAACGCAAAAAAAATAAAAGACACGTTGGCTGAAAAGGATAACTGAGATATACTTTGTGATCAGACCAATTTAAATATTGTGGGGTTTTTTTACTTTATTTTCTTTTGGATCTGTTAAGTCAAACAATCAAAGACACATTCAAAGGGAGGGTGTCAGGCAGACATCTGACATGAGATTAAGGAGCTCAGGGGAGGGATGTAGCTCCAGTGAAAATGTGGGAGTCAGCACAAGAGGGCTGGGAACCGATGAGATCACTTAGGGGCAAAGGTTAGAGATGGAAAAGATGACAGTCTGAGACCAAATCCAAAGACCAAATGAGGCAGTTGGAAAAGGAGCTAGCAAATAAAACAAAAAATAGGCTGAGAAATGAAAAAAAGCTGGAGAGAACAGTGTTTAAAAACTAATTGAGCAAAGTCCTGAATCACTGAAGGCTTTAAATGGAGGATATTTTGAAATATTAACTCTTGTTTCTTGCAGGGTGGGATACAGAGTACAAATGATACTTCAGCCCATGGTAGGAGAGAGACACTCCCTCCATGGTGGATGGATACAAGTGCGGGTCGGTTTAGAGATGCCAAGAAGGGGGAGTTCATGTCTGATGCTGATGATTTTCCCAGTCAAGTATGACACTCTTAAATCAGATAAAATCTGAGATACGTGGAACCAAGTACAAAATTGACAAAGTTTTAATATACATGAGTCTCTGTAAGAAGGAACCCCACAAAATGAGGACTATTTGTATAAACATATAAATGAGCATAGTGGCAACAAATAGTGTAAAATTTCAAAATGTACAATAGCATAAGAACAAATGAGCTTTCTGTCAAAGTTGAGACTGTTGACCACTTTACTGAACAAAAGAATGGATTGTTAACTGCTTTGAGGGCAACCTTTTTAAAAGTAGTCAATGCCCCAAAGGAAAGAGGTTATAAATGAGGCTTTATCTTCTTCATCCCTCTCTTTCCACTATAACTTTTATTTGCTCAAGGCTGTTGTCACACACGGTGAAACGACAGCCTTTGTGCTTCAGGATAATTAGGAGAGACAGAGGGGGCAAATTGTTTGATTTTATAGACTGAATTTTATGTTAGTTTATTAATCCGATTACACCTGGTAATTGAAATATAACAAAAGTTCAGCTGAGATACCTGTAGAAACAATCCACCTCCAAAATGTGAGGGAAGTCTTAGTTTGAGATTCTGGTGAGCAAAGGACCATAGGTGATGCAACTGTAAAACTGTGGAGAGCTGATGTGTGCTTTACACTTGCCAATTCTAGAATAATAATATGTACAACAGATTTCACAAACTAAAGTCATACATAACTATTAAGCTGAGTGAGTATATTTATAAATTATTCCTAGTTTCTCCTATTTTTTTTCCATAACGTAGAATTGACCTTCCTTTTAGTCCCTTTGGGCTCTAAACTGACTTAAGAAAAAGTTGTCAAGCCCAGAGACACTTTCTAGACTGAAATCACCTAATGCCCCTCCTTCGATATCAGTCAGCTCCCCATTCTCTGGTCTGAGTTACATCTGGTGCCTTGATCGTCGTCCTCTCCCAGACTGAAGAGGTAACTCGAAATTGGATGGCAAAAAATAATGAGATGCCATTATACACCTCTTAGAATGGAGAGTGCCCAAAACATTACCACCACCAAATGCTGGCACGAGTGCGGAGCAGCAGGAGCTCCCCCATTCATTGCTAGAGAGAAGGCAGAATGGCAAAGCCACTTTGGAAGACAGTTGGGTAGTTTTTTATACAATCAAACATACTCATTATTCAATACAGTAATCATGCTCCTTGGTTTTTACCCAAATGAACTGAAAATATATGTCTACATAAAAACCCTCACACAATGTTTATCGCAGCTTTATTCATAATTTCCAGAACTTGGAAGTGACTAAGATGTCTTTCAGTAGGTGACTAGGTAAATAATCTGGCATACCCAGAAATGGAACATTATTTAGAGATAGAAATAAATGAGATATCAAACCATAAGAATAAATGAAGGAATATTAAAATGCATATCACTAAATGAAAGAAGATAATCTTCATGACATTTGAAAAAAGGCAAAACTATAGAGATGGTAAAAAATATCAGTGGTTTCCAGGAGTTAGAAGAACGGGAGGAATGACTAGCAGGAATATATGAGATTTTGAAGACAATGAAACCACCCTGTATGATGCTACAATGTAGATATATGTCTTCATACATTTGTCAAAACCCACAGAATGTACAATGCCAAGAGTGACCTCTAATGTAAATTATGGATTTTGGATGATTATGATTTGTTGGTATGGGCTCATTGACTGTAACAAATATAGCACTCTGGTGGAGGATGTTGATATTGGGGGATCCTGTGTATGCAGCAAGTATATGAGAACCCTGTGCACTTTTTGCTCAATCTGTCTGTGAACCTGAAACTGCTTTAAAAATATAGCCTATTTGTTTTAAAAATGGATGGAAAACTACTGGTCCAATAAGTACTTATCAAATTAACTGATAATTCCTAGATCTATCTCACATATGAGGGTTGCTGTTGCCACTCTAAAACATTTATATTTGAGTCTTTTTTTTTTAGAAAAAGAACCTTTAAACCTTATTCTTTAGTGATCCCAATTCCCCTGTCCCCCCCACACACATAGTGTCAGTTCAAATAGGTTATATTACATTCTCACATGTTTCTAGGATAAACCATGTTATGAAGAGCACTAGCAGGTATAATTCATTGGTTTCACATTTTATAATCTCTAAGTTAAAAAAATCACAGGTAAAGACAAATCATAAATGCTATAAAGTCCTACTTTTGGATGCTTTTTTAAAGTTTATTATTTAAGTCAGTCTTTATTTTGAGAAAGTGACTTCAACAGGTCATGGTGGGCCTGAATTCAGACAGAACAAGCTCAAATTCCATTCCTCACTGCCATGCTAAACAGGAAGGAACACATAAAACTGTCGGGCCATTTCACTGAAAGGTCTGTATTAAAGGTTTTTTTTTTTTTTAAGAAACATTTCCAGTAGTCCTCTGGAAGGTTTTATTTCACTTGTTTGCCTTATAAAGTCATGCTTGGTCATCTTATTAAAAGACAGCCTTGCTATAGAAAACACAAACCTGCTCCATGAAATTATGCATCAGCAAATATTGATTTGCACCAGATTGGACCCTGGTTTCAGAAAGGCAAAGCTATGGCCCAAATAGTCCCATTGATTCAGGATAGAAGAACTGTGTCTTCTGTCTGTTTTGACTCTCCAGGATTTCCCTAACATTTCCCTCATCAAAAATATATCAGTCTGCGGACTGAGGTGTTGAATGAATGTACCAGTAGGTGTGAAGTACTGGGCAGGAGTGCAGAACTCTGCATTTCCTTGTCAAGTTCTGCCTGACACTGGCAACCTTGCTTTGTCATTCCTCTCCAGTTGCTGCTCTGGCTTCAAGCTTACTATTTTTCTTTACTGTGCTTTCACTCAGAGGCCATCTTACCTTGTACTAGAAGAAAACAGACCCACAATTTTATCTTCACAATATGGCAGAATCAAGATAGATGTGGCACAGTTTGGAAATGTAGTAGAGGCTGTGTTGAACTACATACAGCAAAACTTGATGAAACATAGTTGACCCCTCAGTCTATGTTCTTCATATTTTTGCATTAAGTAAAGTAAACAGGCAGTTACATTGCAAGGAGTTAGTAATATGAGAATGGAATGTTATAGAGGCTCTATATAACATATTCACTAAAAAGAGTCTTTGAGAGCAGAGAAGGTAACAAAGGAAGACTTTTTTTTTTGAGAAACGATGACTAGAATGAGACTTAAAGAATGGGAAGCATTTAACTAAATGCCATATCTGGGAGGGTTAAGATATAAGATAAGTAAGGCTGGAAGGTATTTTATTGCTCCCATTCATCATCTCAGGAAACTCAGTCAGAAAGATGAAGTAACTTTCTCAGGATCACATAGTTGTTAACTAGCAGAAGCAGGATTCAAAATGTCCCCAGAGGGGATAAAAGGACTTTGGTTAAAATCTTAACAAAAGTTACTTCCCCTTGCCCTAGCTGGGTGGCTCAGTTCTTTGGAGCATCGTCTTGTACACCAAAAGGCTGAGGGTTCAATCCCCATTCAGGGTGCATATGGGAGGCAACCAACTGATGTTTCTCTCTCACATCGATGTTTCTCTATCTCTTCTTTCCTCTATCTCTAAAGTAAATTACAGCATATCCTTGGGTGAGGATTTAAAACAAAAGGTTACTTTACCTCCCTAAACTTTAATTCCCTCATTTTTAAAGTGATGATGAATCAGATTCTTATTTCAATGACTATAAAATAAAAATGAGTCAATCAAGCTTATTAATTCTATCATCATTGTCTATTTCACTAGACTGCAGACTTGAAGTATACAGGCAGTGTGTCCATCTTGCTCACTGATGCATTTGTGGGTTTCATTTTAGCCCATGTCTGACATATGTCAGATGATTCATACATATGAAGAAATTATTGAAAGAATGAAATGAAACAACATATATGAAATTCAGGGTCAATGTCGGTACTTTCTCAATAAATGTCAGCTTTCCTACTGCCATGACAGTTAAGACAACCCCTTTTACCATGTAATACATTTGGAGTGTGAGTTAGTACCTTTAAGTGTCATTTGGTAGTGGCATTCAGGCTCAATACTACACCAGATGGCTAATGGTTGTCCAATCTATAACTTTTGGCAATAGGTCAGGCATGATCCATTGTTACAGGTACTAATACTGTCTCCAGTAAAGATAATAAAAAGAGGAAGAAGGGAAGACAAAAAAAATGGCCCAAATGAAAGAACAGATCAAAACTCCAGAAAAAATACAACTAAGTGACAAAGAGAGAGCCAACCTATCAGATGCACAGTTCAAAGCACTGGTGATCAGGATGCTCACAGAATTGGTTGAATTTGGTTGCAAATTAGATAAAAAAAAATGAAGGCTATGCTAAATGAAATAAATGAAAATGTACAGGGAACCAACAGTGATGGGAAGGAAACTGGGACTCAAATCAATGGAGTGGACCAGAAGGAAGAAAAAAACAACCAAACAGAAGAAAATGAAGAAAAAATAATTTTAAAAAATGAGGAGAGGCTTAGGAACCTCCAGGACAACTTTAGATATTATAACACCAGAATAATAGGGGTGCCAGAAGGAGAAGAGGAAGAGCAACAAGTGGAAAACTTATTTGAACAAATAATAAAGGAGAACTTCCCCAATCTGGCAAAGGAAATAGACTTCCAGGAAGTCCAGGAAGCTCAGAGAGTCCCAAAGAAGTTGGACCCAAGGAGGAACACATCAAGGTACATCATAATTACATTACCCAAGATTAAAATGAAGGAGAGAATCCTACAAGCAGCAAGAGATAAGGAGACAGTTACCTACAAAGGAATTCCTATAAAACAATCAGCTGATTTCTCAAAAGAGACCTTGCAGGCAAGAAGGGGCTGGAAAGAAGTATTCCAAGTCATGAAAGGCAAGGACCTACAGCCAAAATTGCTCTATCCAGCAAAGCTTTCATTTAGAATGGAAGGGCAGATAAAGTGCTTCTCGAATAAGGTCAAGTTAAAGGAGTTCATCATTACCCAACCCTTATTCTATGAAATGTTAAAGGGACTTATCTAAGAAAAAGAAGATAAAAAACATATACAGTAAAATGAGAGCAAACTCACAATTATTAACAACCACACCTAAAACAAAAACAAACTAAGCAAACAACTAGAACAGGAGCAGAAACACAGAAATGGAGATCACATGGAGGATTAGCAACAGGGAAGTGGGAGGAGAGAGGGGGAAAGGTACAGAGAATAAGTAGCATAGATGGTAGGTAGAAAATAGACAGGGAGAGGGCAAGAATAGTATGGGAAATGTAGAAGCTAAAGAACTTATGACACATGGACATGAACTAAAGTGGGGGAATGTGGGTGGGAGAGGTGTGCAAGGTAGAGGGAAATGAAGAGGGGGAAATGGGACAACTGTAATAGCATAATCAATATATATATTT